>OX632359.1:4618745-4908745 GCA_951751655.1 Ophion costatus
AATCTGAATTTTGGCATGAAAATTTCAGGGAATATTCGGAAGAGTGTATACTATTCGATAAAGCAAAAAAAAAATCGATTTTTTGAAAATTTCACACTGGAAAGCTCCCTTAACTACGGGCGAGTTTTCAGTCTCCCATGCGTATTGGATTTGAGAAAGAATCCAGTTTGAAATTGAATTGCACATCGGGTGAATGACATATTTTGCTGTCTTTTTAAATTCCGCTGTTATTACTATCGGTATCGATATATAGGTGTCACTGTCATTGTCACTATCACTATTGTTGACACTATCATTAATATCAATATGACGTTCATCAACCCTATCAATATTGCCATTATTATTGTTAATCTGTCGGAATTTTGCAACTGGCATTTGCCCGCGGCCTAGCTCACGCGCACGTCGGAAATTTCGTTCGTCGATATGGAGAGAGAATGGCTTTTAGGGTCATATCGTATGAGGGGCTAGATAACAAAGTTATTATAATGAACGCGTTCTCTATGTGTCGAAAAAAAAGTTCTCTGTATAGTGAAAAAAATACCTTTTCTATATCGCATAAAGCGTTTTCTATATATTTTATTTTAAAAATTCATTTTACATTTTTATTTTTATATTTATTCATTTTATATAATCTTTCTTACTTATTTCTATACTGTCTTCTTTTCATACTTACAATCAGATCACCAGGAAAAGAATGCTAAAAAGTCGGTCTGATGATGAACTATTGAAGCTAATGAAACTGTATTGCGTTCCGTATTTCCTGAAGAGCTTCCTCGTAAATATCCAAGGGTTTGGTGCACCCCTGTCCGTTTGAACGGACAGTCGGATTATCTCAGATTTTAATTGACGGATCGAGGTGAACAAAAACGCAAATGAAAAATTCCGGAAGAGTCCGCTATCACTATCGGTATCCATTGCTAATTTTTTTTGACGGATTCATATTTTACAATGTGGTGATATTGTATGATGTTAGGGAGAGAGAAAGAGAGGGAGAGAGAGAGAGAGAGAGAGAGAGAGAGAGGGAGAGAGAGCAGAGTAAACGTATTTGCAGTAAGCGGAAATGAGGCATGAATTTAGCAAGTGAAAAAAGACGAGAACGAGTGCGGCAAGCGCGTTATACCCGCGCATAAAAGAACGAGCGGGACACATACGCGTTTTCTGCAATTACGGTCTCTCAAAGCGAAGCTTCACGTGCCATTTTCTAGTGTACAACGCTTCCCACTCGAGTTAACCTCCGGAATTTTCATGGTGGAGTCGCACGGGCATTGGAGGCGTATCGGATAAGAATGTCCTCCCGAATATTTGGAACGTAGAGCGGAAAATTGCTGCCGATTATTATGGTGCTCGAATTATATTGAATTGCAGCCGCAATTTGTGTTTATCGCGTTTTAGGGATTTATGTGAATCCAGGGGTGGATGAAGATGTAGGAAACGATCGTAATGGGGCTGAAGCGGAATAACATCGAAGATCGAAAAGGGAGTGGACGGATCTCTCGAGGTGCGTTGGCCAGGTCCGATACTCGGATGGGTGACTGCCCATACTGGCGAAAAAGAATGATTGAAATCGACTGAATACAGTTATTTGATTCTTTTGTATTCGAAATGACTAATATTTGAGTGAAATCAATATTTTTTTGTTCGATTCTACTATGGCACAGATTTATTTAAAATAAATATATTTACTTAAATCACGATCTATTTAACACCGTTGAGGAATTTAAAAAATCCATATTCTTCGAATCATTTTGGTATTTGGTATTATTATTTTTTTTAATATTCAGTCCTATAGACCAAATGAGTCTCTACAAATTTTTTAATTTGAATTGAGCGAGGACACCAAAGTGACAGGCCGAAAGAATGTGGCTTTTTTCCAAATTTTCTTTGTCTACTTGATCATTTATTTGGGATTTGGAAAAATGATATTTTATTAAACATATATCGAACTTGAGTCGCGCAAAATTTTATTGAAAAATATTTAATAATTAACGACGTTATGAGGTATAACAGAGCCTCCGTATAAAAAATGTGGTCCAAAGGCCGGGTCGATCACTGGACAATGTTTGGTCTGAAGACAAAATTCGAAAAGTTTTAAATCTTCATAAATGTAGTTCTCGTTGTACGTCGCCGTTTTTTTCGAAGAAAGATTCACAAAATGGCAGGTGTTTGAAAAAGGCCTTCTTTTGGCAATATTTTTACCAATATTCGGAGGCTCAAGAAATAGTAAATTGGAAAAATGGCTCGATATAACGATAGCTATCGCGATTACAGAAATTTGTGGGTTTTTAAATTAAAAATCGGACAATTATATCGAGAGTTATGATTCCAGCGAAATCGAGAGTCGACAACATTTACAAATGTTGTGGCAAATGATGAATTTATTGCACGTGAACAAATAGAAACTTAAAAATTAGATTGTCGACGACTAGGTAGTAATCTTCGTAATAATAATATTAACATATTCACCATAAAAGCGGACTAAAAAGACCAAAAAATTCAGCCGGAAATCTATTAAAATAGGCTTGAATTACCTCAGCGAAATTAACACGGTAAGCAGAATATAATTATACATGTTATTGATACGTGATAAATGATAAAACTCCATAAATTGTTGTTTGCATATTTTGTGGCGGCTTCTATTCAAATTAATTTCGAAACAAAGCTGGCTTATGTTCGCCAAACGCATCAGCTGTTACTCGCGACGTTGCTAAGTATGTGGGTGCTATTTCGTCGCTCTGACGATTTTCAACCGGAAATTGAAACTTTCTTGTAATGCAGTGCTTTAAGGATATTTAGTCCCAAATCGCAAATGATGATAAAATTCTGAAAATTTGGTATGTTTTTGTATGAAGTATTTCAGCGGTCGTGTAAAAATTTCATGACAATTAGGAAGCTCGTTATTGAACAATTAACATTCACAAATAAAATGTTGTTTTATGGAAACTGATGTAACTTTGTAATAAGTTTTTTTTTTGACCTCTCAATTTTATAATATCTACAATATACTGAAAGCAAAAAATTACTTGACTCGAATAGACCCTCGTTGAATTAAATAGACCTTTGAGCAGTGTAGAAAATAAAAAATAGCGCAATGAAAGATCCATCGCTGCCTTTGAGGGAGTGGCGGAAGGGAGGCAGAGGGAAAGAAATAAATAATTGACGCGATAGGAAACCACCGCGTGGTCGTTCTGTACGTCACTTTTGCATTTTCCATTCATCTTGCGCTCGGCTTTCATAACTGTACACCCGAGTTGTTGCCAGCTAGCACACGGACCACATCTAGACTCCGCAGAGCTGTTCCGTTGGACTTTTAATTTTCCATTGCGGTAGCGTCCGCCGATGAATGATCGCTCCGTTCGTGGGCGAGGCGACGATATAGTTTTCGTTCTCGTTTTCGTTTTAAGGGGCTAAGTCTACCTTGATAGATTTAAAAAATGGCATTTTCCGAAAACATTTTTATTCGATAGTACTGACTTTCACCTATATTACCTGAAATTGTCATTGAAATGTTCATAAAATTAAATGAGCTACAGCTTCGAACAGTTGGCCAGGCGAGCGCTAGTACCACGCTTCACAACCTTAAGGGGGTCGTCCCATGTAACAAATTTTTTTTTGCCTCTTGTGAGATGTCTTGTCGTCCCATTGAAACAGACTATCTTTGAGTTTTTGCCACACATCAATTAACTTTTCTACAGTCCCTCAGAATTTTGTCAAACAAAAGTAACGAGTTGAATCGACTTCACACCGGTCGGTAGACACTCATGTGTGAAAAAAGATCGGTCGACGACTACCGTAATTCCAGAGGTTTTGTTCGTCTGAAATTAAGGGGTCCTCTCACTTTAGACGCTAAAAACGGCTATTTTCGTGAATTTTTTTTGATAAGTTTATACTATAGATATTGATATAAAAGTTGTTACACTTAATAAATACACTTTCGAAATACATTTTTCAAAATGTACGCATTTATGTAACCCAAACAAACTTTGAACGCGTTTCCCTCGAGACAACATTTTTCGACGGCTTAAATTTTAAAAATTTTAATTTAAAAAGTGAGGTACAGAGTGGAACGGAGTCTGTTCTTGAAAATAGCAAAACTAGGTGATGATCTGACGGCAGAGAGAGAGCGAGAGAGAGCGAGAGAGAGGAAGGGAATGAGTGACGAAAATAAAATGACGTAAGGTGGATCCGGCGAGACTAAAATAAATTTAAAGGTATATATTTTCCGATCGACGATTGGTCCCACTCGAAACTCTCTTCGTTTTCTGCGGATTCGATACAATTTCAATGTGGACGCTTCTATATCATTGGCCGAAAATTAATACGTATCTGCTGTTCTTGCGGTAGGCGTTTATCGTATTACACGGTCGCTGTGGTGAAGCTCGCGCTGGGGAACGACCGGAAGTCGATTTGTGATGGAAACTAGGCCATCCGGGAACCTTCCAAGCGAACTTGCATTTCCGATATGGCTCCTATGCTTTCTATACGTATATATATATATATTATTTTCCCTCATATGGGGTATTCTTTGTGAATTGGAACTTTGTTTTTTTGTTGGTGAAGACTCACAATCAGATATATATATATATATATATATATAATTATTATTTACCCTCATATGGGGTATTCTTTATGAATTGGAACATTGTTTTTTTGTTGCTGGAGACTCACAATCAGATACAAATGTATATATAACAAAACTTATCTTGTCAACAAAACAAAGAAATGATAGTTTCGTTAGGTGAAGTACATTCAATCGTTCTGTAGCTTGAGTGCAGTTTGAGAGAAAATAATTTCTTCGGCAGCGCAGCATATTCCAAAAAAATTCCACCCAAGTTATACTACAATCAAATATAATACATACAAAAATGGTTTGATGCTATCAAAGTCTTCGGGAAAGTAGAAATAGTAGGTACTGCTCTGGCAAGCATGACTAGCTAACAACCCCCGTTATAAACTATATGAACTGATTTACAGCTCTCCGGAGGAATGAGTGAAAAAAGCGGTTACAAAATATCGTTATTTATTGGGAAATACCTGTGCTCGTTGTTTTCTTCATTTTTTCAGGGAAGAATAAAATAAATGTTTGAACACTTATTTTATTCGTCCCTTCTAGTTTTAAGACCTTAGGTCACAGTAACGGGTATGAAATCATGTGCGAATTTTACAATTTTTTTTTCGTATGAAAAAGTCATTCACTCGTGAAATTAATTACACATCTATCTAGTATGAATATCAAGTTGTTGGAAAATATGTTTTTTTTTTTCGATGTACAAAATGGCCGACTTCTCGAAACTTCTCGAAACAGCTTTTTTCCAATTGGCGTGACAAATAACCTCAATGGTTTTCACTCGATTTACTTCAAATTTGAAATTTATGTTCTTAATTGCATTTCGCAGAGAAGCACGTACGGAATTTCTGATCAATCGAAAACTTTTCATTTTATGAGCAGTCATAACGAAATTTTTCACTGAAAATTCATTTCTTAAGTTCACATACCTACAACTTTTGAATAAAACAATATATTTTAAATTCCGTACGTACTTCTCTAGGTATTCCTATGTCGATTGACGAGAATTTTTGTTTTTTCCTCTAGGTAAAAAAATGTGGATGCTAAATGTCACGCCGCGAAGCGCCTAAAAAAAATAACAAAAGCAAATATCAGTAGTTGGCCATTTTGGACGTCGAAAAAAAAAAAATTCTAACAGCTTGATATTCATACTGAATAGATGTGTAATTAATTTTATGAGTGAATCACTTTTTCATAGGAAAAAAAATTGTTAAATTCGCACATGATTTTGTACCCGTTACTGTGGCCTAAAGCCTTAAGGAATGTTTTTGAATTGACAGTACCTCTTCGGCTTACTAGTGTGTATGAAGTCTGCATAATTATACTCCAGATTCGTGATTTCCATAGTCAAAATACAGGGGAAAAATGATAACGACGATTCTTTGGCCAAATCTATTGGGCAGATAGATTTCGAAATATTTCAGACTGTTGTATAATCGAAAAAAACTACAAAGTAATCGAATAGCATACATTAAAGAGGTAAAATTACATGAAAAATGATTATTTAGGAAGAATTGCTTAAATACAAAAGAGAACATTTTTTAAATATTGTTTCTTGGGAAACTAAATAAGATCTAGATTTCCCTTTAAGACGTCACTTTTCGGACCACCCTGTATAACTTGATTGTATATACATAAATTAACTTTTTTTTCCTAAACTTAGCATACAGGTCTTCTCACCTTAGACGCTAAAAAGCCTATTTTCATGATTTTTTAATTGGTTTATGTTATAGATATTGATATAAAAGTTATTACACGTAATAAATACACTTTCAAAATACATAAAGAAAAGACTTTTTATTTATCTAAGTCACTATTTATAGACGGAAATAGTAGTTAAAAAAGTCCTAAAAAATTGTAGGTCTGCGCTTTTAATGAAATCTCGAAGATGGATCATCCGAAACAAAAAAATCAAACGGTTTTAAATTCAGTATGTTAATGGCTATAGCGCGTATTATACGATTTTTTATATATGCAAAAATAAGAAAAGGTGGACATTTTTCGAAAAAAGAAACAAAAAAACGTGTTTTTTTCACCGTTTTTGGCATGAAAATACTAAATATCAAATTTTTTAAAATCCTTGATATGCGCTATAACTATAGTTGTAAAGAACATGTTGTTATATTTTCATAAGGATTGGTTCAATAGTTTCGAAGATTTTATCAACAAGCCGTCGAAAAACGTTTTTTTGAGAAAAACGCGTTTAAAGTTCGTTTCGGTTACATAAATACATTTTAAAAAAATTGTATGTACTTCGAAAGCGTATTTATTAAGTGTAACTACTTTTATGTCAATATCTATAACATAAACCTATCATAAAGTGCATGAAAAAGCCTTTTTTAAGCGTCTAAAGTGAGAAGACCCCTTAAAAAACGTCACACAAGATACAGAGTAAAATTATATACATATATGAATATAAAAACTTACTGTTACGTACTCGAATACGATCTTTTCGTATTTCATCAAAAAAAAACATTTTCGACTCTATCAATAAATCCCAGACGATCGTAATCGATGACAACTCTCAATAAAACTAACAAGAAAACCGTTTCTGGTGTCCCCCTCTGATTCCGTTCATTTTTGGATATGTTATTTTTCATCGAAATCTAAGAGATACGTATTTTTTTTCCATCGGCGGTAAAACCGTTTTAAGGGGTGACATTCACCCTCTAATGTGGACACCCTCAGAGTGACTTTCGCAGTTTCATATATCTCTAATGAAGATATTCGAATGAAGCCAATCAAGAGTAATGCTCATGGTGAACAATAAAAAATGCAATTAATATCTTAATTAAAAATATGCAAGAGTGCAAAAGTCACTCTTAGGGTGTCTACCGCCAAGGGGGAATTTCACCCCTTAAAACTATTGTACCGACGAAAAAAAAAAAAATACGTGTCTCTCATATTTGGATAAAAAATAACAGATCCAAAAATTAACGAAGTTGGAGAGGGTCACCGGAAACGGTTTTTTCGTAAGAGAAATTTGGCAGGGCGGCGATAAATCGTGATTGACCTGGGCTAGCACGATCGAGGTCCCACTCGTCAAAGCCACCACGAACGTTTACCGTTTCGTAAGCACCGCACGTTATACGTATGACAGGTGGATCAGTGAGATTCGGTGTTGAGGGAAAATCTGACTTTTCTTTCCGAGGGTTCGAGTTCTCCCCTCGCTGCTGGAGCGAACTTTTGACCGTTCCGCATTTTAGTTCCTCGAGTAGGTACATGCGGTTTGATATATTACTTCGACTATGCATACAAAGTATGTATAACCAGAAACGTGAAGAAGGGCTCGAAACCCCCTTGAGAATCTGCTGGCAACGATCCAAATCGAGAATTCGCTGATAGCAGTTTTCGTCCGCCATATATATATATATATATAAAATAATAATATTATTATTTTTATATATATATTACATATTTATATATATACCATTTTATTTTTTATTCACTACGTAATAATAATAATAATAATAATAATAATAATAATAACCACAATAATAATAAACTTTTTTTTACGCAGAGTTGGATAATCAGTAATTATAAATAAAATATACGCTGAGGCAAGCAGTCCGGTTATCGAACGAATAAGCGTATGTTATTCGTCCGGATAGTGGCTAATTTCACGCGGTTCACGCTGTACAGCGCCCCAAACAAACAATCTCAAACAAAACAAACACAAACGCAAACAAACCACTCCAAAAACAAACCCAACCAATACAAACCCAAACAAAACCAACCAACCCAAACCCAAATAAGAATCAACCAACCCAAACCCGAACAAAACCAACCAACCCAAAAAACCCAAACAAAACCAACCAACCCAAAAAAAACCCAAATCCAAACGAAAACAAACGAACCCAAACGAAACAAACCCAAATAAACAAACAAAAAACCCAAACACAACTAACCAACTCAAACCAAACAAACCCTAACACAACCTAACCAACCCAAAACCAAACAAACCCAAAAAAAATTATAAAGATTTTCTTCGGATGACTACGTGTAAATTATTCTTCCGCATAGATTGATTAACAATTTAACACATTCTATCCGGACAATTATATATACATATGTTGTTAGTCCGGATACTAGCTTACACGAATCACAATAATATGTACGTCCAGTAAAAATACGACGTGAACTGTGCCGCTAGCCGGACGAATAACAACCGCTTTTCGTCCGATGACCGGACGGTAAAATATATATAAAACAATATTTGTAAAAAGCTTGCAAAGCAAGTTATGCAAATAAAACTCGATTATTATTATTATTGTTGTTGTTGTTGTTGTCCTTGTAAATGAATAAAATAATTATAAAGATTATTAGTAGTTATAAATACGATAACTAAATAGATCTTCAGTAACTATCATCGAAATGATTAAATCGAGTTAAATACAATAATAGCAGTAGTATTTATCTTTATTTTCAGGGAACACCCTTTAAGGGTGTTTACACATATGACCCCCCCCCCCCTCCTCCCACATTCTCTTCTCGTTTACATTTGTTCTCACAAATTATATACATGGCTTTCCATTTTCGTGACATGATAACTGATTATTAATTATAATTAAATTGAATGAACTGGCCCAAGGGGAAAAATCGAGTTCAGTCAGACAGAACGACCAAAATTTGTCTGTACGTTTGCGCGCTCATAACTCGAGAACAGCTGAATCGATTTCGATGAATTTTGGACTAAAGCATAGGTTGGAGAGGAGAATACGATTTAGGCCAATGGGCTTTACGCTGTGTGGTTAATTACAGTTCTAATGAACAAGCATACAACAAAACAAACACAATGTCCGTATTGAACGAACAAACGGCAATAAGCCAGCACCATCAAACGAACAAACGAACAAATGAAAAAATAAACAAACAAAGCAACGAATAAACAAACAAAAAGAAATATACGAATGTATGACAAACGAATAATTATTTTACAAGTAATTATTCGTTATTGGAAAACGTGTTCTACGTCCAGAATCGATTCATTTTCGACGATCGAAATGTCGAGATCTCGCAACACACGATCTTCCTCGCGGAGAAATAGTCCGGTCGCACGTTGCATGAATAATGGCTGCGCGCCCGCTGCGAAAGCTCATCTCGAGAGCGGCCCGTAAAAGCCCTGAAAGATGGATCAAGCTTATTCGTAATAAAAATGAACGAAAAAAAGTATGGCTCTTGGGAATGTACTTTGCAGAAAGTATGGATGAGGCTTTGTAATGTGAGAAGTTGGGACATCCTCTTCTTGACGACACGAAAATGTGCTTTGCTTTTATTGGCATTCCTATATATTCATATATATATATATATATATATATATATATATATATATATATATATATATATGAACCGGAAGTGAAAGTAGCGAATTATTGGCCTCGCAACTAACTGAAATCATTTTATCGCCATCTGCATTCCGTCAAAGGAACTAGCTGAAATAAATAAGTGTACAAACACAAATACGTATGTATTTATATATATAAATATACAGGGTGTCACTACAAATCAGAGTTGGGCGTAATTCTATTTATAAACACGAATACGAATTTATTCACATCGTGATTTTCATGTGAATTAAAATACAAATTTATTCATACTTCACTTATTTGTATTCACATGCATGCATACAAATACACAAGTATTCACAAATATTCTGATCATACAAATAAATTCATACAAAAAATTGTGAATATTCAAAAAAAATGTGAATATTCACATCAAAATCTGTGAATGCAAACGTATTCAAAAAAAATTGTAAATACAAACAAACTTACAAAATAAATTGTGAATTTTCTCAGACTAGGCGTTGGCGGGATTAACCTGCAAAAAAGCCAACCAAGATTTTTCTTTCGTTGATATTCATGCGCAGAATGTGAGCCAAGAACACACGAGACATGTTGAAAATCAATAAAATCGGGCCCTTTGAAAAAAAAAGATTAAATTTTCCGAAAAAATGGCTATATTGTGAATCTAAAAAATGCTTTTTTTATTTTCAATAACATTTAGGGTCATGTTTTAGACAATCAGGTTATAAACATTTGTACCAAATTTCATCAGAATCCGTCGATTAGTTTTTTAAAGTAGTAATAAAACATACCCCAAGTCCCGAAAATCGCGAATAAATCTTTCCCTTAAAAAAAAATCATGTAAATCAGCAATTTTTTTCCTCTTCGTGCAAAAGTTTGTAGCGCTCACCGACATACGCCGATTCATCGAGCGCACCTGATTGGCCCGCCTTTAAAAATCAATAATAATTCAGGCGTTGATCTGAGACCCACACATGCTTATATCAATCGACTCAGAATTTCACCCCCAACCCCCCTCTTCAGGGAACGCATTCGGTTCTGGGACACCCTGTATATCGGAAATTGTTCAAGGTTGCTTTTCCACTTTTGTGCCCGAAGTAGCAGAGACTTTTCTCTTTATTGCTTCGTCGTGTTCATATCGTCATCTCTTGCTCTCTCTCTCTCTCTCTCTCTTCACTTTTTCCCCTTCTCTCCCACCTTTTTCGATCCTTTCATATTTCCGTTTCTTTTTTCTCTCCATTTCAACGTAAAAGTGTCCGCGGCGACGGGCGATCTTCTCGAATTCTCGGGGTCCCGAGAGTTCCCGGGGGACTGTCCGAAGATCCTCGTTACGGAGGATTATACGCACACTTAGGTCCGTGACGCGAAGTGACACGACGAGGAAAAGTCGCACTCTTTGGTCGCTGCCGGGGATAAAAGTTTCGGCAATTTTTTCCGACCTCGGACCATTAGCAGTCTTGCCAATGGCGACTGCTTCGTCAGCCAAATTCTTCACTTTATTTTTGTCTCCTATCGCGACTCGGCCCCCTGTCACCTGCGAGGATTTTACGAGTGTCAGGTGCGACCTCGACGCGGGGTCAGCAAAGCGGACGAGCTCCTTCGAAAATTCGTGGTGATTTTGAAAATATTCCGAATAATACCTTTTTACGGAAATTTAGTGGAAAACTGAACTTCCGGTTGCGGTGACACTTATCGCTCGAACTTTGAACGAGTCTCCGTTAAGGGGGGAAATACATGTAAATGGTCGAAAATGACGAAAAATTTCGGGATTTTTTCCCAACGCAACTACTGGACCAATCGTTGTGAAATTTGTAGGGTATTTTATTGTACATTAGAAGACGTGAAAAACATTTTTTTAAATCGACACTAAGTGTTCGTCACCAGCCTGCAGCCAATTGTTGCTGAACGAATTTTCCCCGCGATTTCGAACTGCGTGAGCTGTCGTTTTTGAAAATTTGAAACAAATCATTCAAAAATCATTACATTCTATATGAAAATACGCTGTCGATAAACCAAGAAAAAGTTGAAAAATTTCAACATTGTAATAATGGCTCAGAAAAAAAGAGGTCGAATTTTCACGGAACATTTTCGTGTTGTCTATGCAAAAAATGATGGTTTAATTAAATGTTTCATTGAATATGGAGGTTCATCGACGAGGGTTTGCAATTATGTGTGTAAAAACCTTTGGTTGAAATGAATCGGATAAATAGTTTTTTTTGTATGCCTGCCGCAAACTTCGAAAATTCGTTCAGCAACAATTTGCTGCAGGCTGCTGACAAACACTTATTGTCGATAAAAAAAAATGTTTTTCGTGTCTTCTAACGTACGGTAAAAAACCCTACGAATTTCAAAACGATCGGTGCAGTAGTTGCGGTGGAAAAAAATCTCGAAATTTTTCGTCTTTTTCGACCATTTATGTGTATTTTCCCCCTTAATTGTGTTTGGCAGAAAATTGGATAGCCAATTAGCGTGAAATTGGCGACTGTGATATGCAATTAGAGCGCGAGGGTGTGAGACGACAAATTAATTTCGAGATTTTCCATCGGACGTCATCGCTCGTTTGAGCTTTTGCCAGCAGCGTTATCAATGAAGTGTTATCGACGAAGTACCATTGGCAAAA
The DNA here is from genome assembly GCA_951751655.1 of Ophion costatus. NCBI lineage: Eukaryota > Metazoa > Arthropoda > Insecta > Hymenoptera > Ichneumonidae > Ophion > Ophion costatus. The sequence continues at coordinate 4,631,236 of OX632359.1, forward strand.
TGTCCAGGACTGTCCACGTGCGAAACTCGAGATATGAGGAGGAGGTCATCGCCGTCAACTTTATTACCATTCCATAAGAATCGGTTCATGTGATTTGGGGAAAATCACCTAGTGATAATCCAAAGATTAGAGAAAGCAGAGGATGAATTTACGAGCACGAGAATTGAGCTTTTTTATCTTTGAACGCCAGCCGCACTTATCGGAACGAAAAGCAACGGAAGTTCATCCTCCCCACTCTGTAAGAATAAATCACCAACCATTTAACGTTTGCCCTTTTTCTTTTTCCGGAAATTCGTCCCTCTCCTGCTCTTCTTGAACATTCAAAATTCGTCTGGAACGTTCGTTCGTAATTATTAAGGGGCTATAACAGTGTGAACGCTAAAAATTTGGGTTATTTTCGGGAATTTTTTGGAGAAAAAGTACTCAACTAAATGTTTCGGTAAATTAAAAATATATTTGCCTATATTTGACCTATATTGCATAATTTTTTCATAGAAAAATATTGAAATCCAAGCGACCTATGCGCTGTCTTCGGAGGGGCCGAAAAAAAAAGTTCCTTCACTGCTGACATGATTCCGACCGATTGAGTAGCCAAAACCGAAAAAGAAAAAAATGTCGTTAAACTGGAAGTTATTTCCTGTAGAATGACGTAGGATTTTCGATAAATATTAAAATCTAATAAAATGGCGTAGTTATGAAAAAAAGTCCGTTTTCTTCCCTGTAAAATCGTCCTTTTTTCAATGCCAAATCGTCAATTTTCGTCCAATCAAAAATATCCTAGGTCATTGTAGATTAAATATATTCAAGGGTACTCCCTTCAAATTTCAAGTCAATCGGATAATTGCTCTTTGAGTAACAATGTCAGCAAATTTGAAAAATCTCATTTTGAGGAAAACGCGTGTAAAGATTTAACTATCGATTTTATCCCTACGAGCGGTTGCTCTTCAGAAGGCTGCCATTCGGGAGTATTAGAGATACGGCCATGAAATTTTTACGGGATATTCTTGAAAATATAAACTATCGAAAAAGGCAAAAAAATCGATTTTGTGAAAGTGTCACACTGGTATAGCCCCTTAACCTTGATGAGAATGATGACTGAATTAACTGATATGTCTGATCACTAATAAATTAATTTGAATTAATAATTTATAGAGGAACATTAGGTATTAATCGTTTAAATTGATAACCGATTATTAATGAACTAACATGGACTAATAATCAATTATTAATAAATCAACATTAATTGAAAACGCTTTGTTAATAAATTAACATTAATGGTAACTGTTCTTCCGCTTTTAATTTTAATTAAAGTTAATTAGCTATTCATAGTAACTGTTAATAATTGTCATGTGGGTCCGACTAATAATATTTTTTCGTATTTTTTTATCCACGATCGTTCTTACTGTTTTTAAATTGAGGTTAAGGATTGTACCGTATAGTTTGTTCATATTTCGTTAGTTTATTACGTATTTTCCTATGATATTTTATTATTTACGTTTGGTATTTTTTTAGCAAATATATTTTAATATCATAATTGTTATTTTTTGCTACTTTTAATTTTTTTATCGTGTCTCTATCATATTTTATGGTATTTCATGATTTGTTTTTCATTTTTCATAGTTATGTGTGTGCGTATGTGTATATATATGTATGTAAACATACATGCATCAACACACACACACACACATTAGTAGTATTTTTCTCATGCCATATCAATAATCAATCAATACTTACCTTCACCTCTCTCTCTCTCTCTCCCTCTCTCACTCTCTGTCTCTCTTTCTTTTCTTCGAAAATTCGCAGCGAGCTTGAGCTTGCGAAACAAGTTTTTCTTGTTCCCGACGTCGAGACGGAAATGAGCAAAATAACGTTGAAAATATTTCACCCAGTTTCGCCATGTTTTTTCTCGTAAATCTGTGTCCAAAGCATTTCCAGTGTCGCTCGACTGGAATAGTTTCGTATTCGACGTATTTCAACGGGCATTCCGTCAAATCCAAAAGGTTGAAATTGAAAGAGGCTTGCGTCGAATATGAACCAGAGAAAAAAAAAATGAAGCCAAGAAAAATCACCCGGCAATATCGTGTTGAAATTTGCATCATTGGAATGCAACGAAAATATTTTTCTTGCATTAACCGGTTGTTTCGACACGTCTCGAAAATCATTGAAACGTTTTTGAGGATCTGCGATAGAGATTTATAACCTAGATCGGCGAACAAAGAAAATTTGAATAATAACAAAAAGGAAAAAATAAAAAATTAATAAAGAATTTTCTTTGCTTACGAACGATCTGGCAATTGAAGGGTTATGGTATACTTTGTTGCAACGAGACATATCATAAAATGAGGTTACTTTGAACAGGTTTTGAAATTTTTTTGTAGGACACTTTTTTGAACATCCTAAATTCAAACTTTTTTGATCCAATAAAACATTGTGTCCTCTGACTATCACATGTATACGAAAGTCAAGTCTCGCCACCGCTCCACAGTTTTATATATTTTAAAAACTAGTGGCAAAGTGACCTCGAGTGTAGGGTTTCTTTGACCAGGCCTTGAAATGCAACTTATGTCAAAGATTAAGGGTTACTTTGACACCATTTTGATTTTAAAAAGTTGAATATTTGTTGAATATGCATTGTGCATGGAATTAAATGAAAAACAACGAGTTTTTACAATCAAATTGTCATCTTTATTATGGAAACATTCTACATAATAATATCAAGTACCTAGGATACTATTATAGGCACTTAATCAGTTTTGTAATTATCGTCGAGATCAAAATCAACTTGAGCAACATTATAATAAACTTGAACACTATAAATAAATACTATAAATAAGTAAAACCAAAATAAATAAATAAATCAATTTTAAAAAACTAAAATAATTAATATACTATAAAACACTATGAATAAAAATAAAAAATGTTAAGCACTATAAACTAAAATAAAATAAAAAAATATAAATATAAATAAAACATTTTAACTTTGCACATTGCTAAAAATCAACAATGATGGAAATACGCAAAGAAACAAAGGAAGTTTACACAAGTGCTGGAAATGGCTAAGTAGGGCAAGCTCTAGAATTCGAGGACGTAGGTTCGAACCCCGAGGGTAGGTAAAAACTTAAACGAGGCTGGATACGTTTTAACCCAATTATCATATAAGCAGGAACATAAATGGAGCATATGGAAACAAAGCAACCTACCAGATTTTTCTTATTCAACATTTTTGGATTTTTCCATGTTTTCGTGACACCCATATGAGCACAACATAGTCACGTTACGCCATGACGCCAATATGAGTCCCATATGCACTCACTTTTGGATATTCGTGAGGTGATTTGCCAGTGCTGATGAATTTACTGCACGCATACTCGCGCGAGAACAACTTTGTGTGTTTGGATTTGTTGTTGTGATTCATCGTGACTCATCATCGTTGACTCATCATGTGTGGTTGACTCATATTGTGATTCATCATGACTCATCATCATTGACTCATCATCATTGACTCATCATTCATCATGACTCATCATCATTGACTCATCATTCATCATGACTCATCATCATTGACTCATCATTCATCATGACTCATCATCATTGACTCATCATTCATCATGACTCATCATCATTGACTCATCATCATTGACTCATCATTCATCATGACTCATCATCATTGACTCATCATTCATCATGACTCATCATCATTGACTCATCATTCATCATGACTCATCATCATTGACTCATCATTCATCATGACATCATCAAGCAAATATGACTTGAAGGGACACATAGCTGGGTGATTTTCTATAGCAGGTCTGCATATGATGCCAATATGAGCTACATGTGTCTACCTGGGCGGTGACCCGTTGAATCTCTCCCCTTTCGATGGGACCACACTCGATCCACGTGTCCATCCCTCCATCGCAATATTGTAACATATTTTTAGCCGTCGCTCCATCGTCCCTCGCTCAATGTTATTTTCGACTTTGTTCATTTTTTTTCCAGGACTCCGAATTGTGCATTTCGCTCGGCCTGAGCCTCCAGTATCTGAGGGTATCCGTGGTCTGTTGGCTCGCCGCCATGTGTCATCATTTGTACGCGACGGTGGCTTCGATCCCGCGCCGCGACGATCCACCGACTTATCTGAAGTACAGCATCTTCGCTTGGGGTGCACCGCTCGTGACGCTCGGCGCCGCGACGTTCCTACAAATTGGCGAATCTCACAGTCTCTGGAACGTCGATGAACTCACCCCCTTCAATTGCTGGTGAGTCCGGTCGGGCAAACGAGCCACGCTGACAATGCACGAGCCAAATTAGAAAGCTACGATCGATGTCCTCTCTTGAGGGGGGAGACACCTTTAGGCGAGGGAAAAAATGCCGATTTTTATGATTTTTTTTTTTAAGGAAAAAATTCATTGACCGAGTTTGAAACTTAGGGTATTTTATATTACTACTTCTGGCTGTTAGATGGAATTTTTTAATGAGATTTTTTACTTATTTATCGATCCTTAAATCGGCGGGGTCACGGACTTCTAAACGGGTTGCAGCGGATCTGTCTGACGGCGTGACACGCAGCGTCGGCGGGATTGATCCGAAAAAAAACCCACGAAGGTTTTTCTTTCGTTAACACTCATACGCAGAATATGAACCAAGAAAAAGTGAGAAATGTTGAAAATTAATGAAACAGTACGCTTTGAAACACAAAGTTTGAGTTATCCGAAAAAAAATGGGCTACATCCTGCAATAAATAAAGACTTTTTTGTAATTTGCAAAAACATTTAGGTTCGTGTTTTAGACAGTAAGGTTAGAAAGATTTATACCACATTTCATCAGAATCGGTCGATTATTTTTTGAGCTATACGTCACGCCAGTTTTGAAAATGCAAGCTAGAAGAGCGTGGCATACCTATTTTCAAAGATTCACGGGTTACACCCTAGCTCGCAGCCGGAAAAAAGAGATGTTTTCGTGAATTGTTTTTTGGGAAATCGGTGCAGGTTTTAAACTTTTTTTCATAGTACAGGGTATCATTTCAAGTATCTTTGACAATTTTTTCATCGGGGAATATTTATTAATATAATATAATATAATAAAAATATATTAATATAATATAAAAAGTATAATATAAACGACGGAGATACAACAAATTGCACAAGCCGCTGTGCAAAAAACCAAATGAATTTAGTTTTTGTACCGTATTATCTAGTTTTTGATCGAAAGATTCAATAAAATAATGATTTTCGAAAAAATGGTCGCCGATCGAAAGTGTTCGTCGTAATTTCGGTGAAAAAAGCACTCTATGTTCCTTGGTATCAAAAAAAGTATGCATTGAAAAAAAAAATCCTTCCATTAAGGACTGCCTTTTGATATACAAACAATGTCTGTAAAATTTGAAGCAAACCGATTTAGTTGTTTTTGAGATATTTTGGTCATCAATTCTGAAAAAGTAATTTCAAGAAAAACGCGTTTACAGTTTTACGTCAGGTATATACGTAGGTTCGCCGGACCTACCTGTAAACGCTCATAACTCCCCCACTTTTCAACTAACCGACTTGAAATTTTCAGAGAATATTTTTGAAAGGTTATACCATAAGAATCCGTCGAAAACGAAAAATCGATTTAAAAAAAAAATTCCAACAGGCGTAACCCCTCGATAAGAAATAAAAAATACCATGTAACAGCGAAAAGTAGTAATAAAACATACCTTGAGTCTCAAAAATGGTGAAGAAATGTAACCTTTTGAAAAAAAATCATGAAAATCAGAAAAATTCCCTCCCCTAAAGGTATCTCTGCCCTCAGGGGTTGTTTCTTTGAGTCTCCAACGGACATTACGTTGCTCCAACGTCCCGGTATGTCAATCAATGAGCTTTTTCGAATTTCCTTCCATTTTCTTTTAGCTCAATTTGCGTCCAACAAGTGGTGACCGGTCACCCATCCGGGTATCGGTCCCAGCTGCTCGAGGCTCGGAATCGCGTTGTTTTGATTCTTTTTCCCCTTCCAAATTGATATTCACATTGCGATAAATGCACTTCGCGAAAAAGCTCATTTGGAAAAAAGATTCACGAGACAAGATAACGGAGTAGAAGAAAATATAATTGCTATCTGAACTCTACGTCGACATCGTCGATTTGTGAGCGGAGCTTTTTCATCCCCTATTCCGCGAGCGAGGGTTTTCTCCAGGGACTCGTCCCTTTCTTTCCTCGCACGAGCATTTGCATCGAGAACGAATCGTCTGACAGACGAGAAAATATTTCGTTTTTCACCCCACCGTTTTTTCTCTCGTTATTTACTTAGTCAGTCTGCTAGTCTCACTTTCTATATTACTTCCGTGTTTTATTATTTGTATTTTTTATTAGTACTTATGTTGCCAATTTAGAATTACATAGCTGCTTTTTCTACCTTTTTCACTGCGTAATTTCTGGTTATGTTATTTTCTATATTATTTTTATTATTTTCATTACGCTGATTTCATTTTCTTTATTTATTTATTTATATCGCTTTTCCGCTTATAATTTCGTTATGCCTCTATGCACATGTTTGGTATCCAAATGATAATTTTGAGTTGTATAACTTATTCCAGACGCTTGGAATCTTTTCCATTCCATTTTTTTTTTTATTTTGATTACTGTCATTGTTTATTATTATTATTTATTTGTATTTTCGTTGTTTAAAATTATATATAGGACTAAGAATTAATTCGTAGAGTTTTTTAAATGAAAAATGTATTTATTTTCAATTAAAATTTAAAAAAATACATTAATGAAAGTATTGCCCATCGTTTTCTACTACTTTTGACCATCTTATGGGCAGGGTACGAATACCGTGTCAGTAGAACGCCTCGTTTTTAGATGCAATCCACGAATCGACACATTTTTGACAATCTTCGTAACAAGTGCCGTTGATAAGTCAACTCCTATATTATCATCAAAATATCAAAAATAATATATCATATTATTTTTATTATTTTCGTTACCGTATTTTATTTAACTGTTAGTTTCATTTGATTTATATCGTTTTTATCCCTATAATTTCGTTATACTCCTGTGCGCATGTTATGCTATGCAAATTATGATTTTGAGTTGTGTAACTTCTTCCAAACGCTTCTTATCTTTTTAATTTTATTTTCATTGTATTTTTATTACCGTGATTGTATTTTTATTTTTATACTTTATGCTTTTTCCTCATCGGTACCTTGTTGCCGAACGGTTTATATACCGAGGCACATAATAAACCATGAATCAATCGATCGAGATTGAATAAGAAAAGCGGCTGCGCGAATGATCTGGAGAACGAACCGCGTCCCTCAAATCGACTGAATAACCGAAAAGACCCGCTGTCGTAATTTTATTCTCTCTCTCTCCCTCTTCACCTCTCTCTCGTTTTTCACACCCTTCGCCCTCGCCTTACCACCGTCGGGATTTTGCGATCTCGTTTTTTGCTCGTCGCCGGCACCTCTGCGAAAGTGGAGAACAAGCAGAGGCGATAAAGTGCACTTCCTCGTTGGTGCTGAGCGGGAAAAAGCGCCCCAGCAACACCGGGCCGCGCACAAACGTCTCGCGGAATCCGGTAACTTCTGCTCCACGAAACTCGAGAACTTTTAAGTCTTGTAAGATGTAAAAAGAAAAGGCTAGGCGGCGAAAAAGTGAAAAAAAAAAAGCGGCGGAAAAACAACGAGTAGAGAAACGAGACGAAAGCCGGAGATCAGAAAGCCACTTTCGTACTTTATCTCCACGTGCCTCATTCCTTTCCTGCACACACAGCCACACGTGGAAAAACGGGAACGTATAAATATACAGTGTGGACCATTTAACGTAACAACCCAAATATCCCCGTGGCCTTTAGAGTGGCGAGAAAAATGTCACGAGGTAATTTGATTGATTTCTAAGGACTGATCCAGTGATGAACAATTCATTTCTGTCAAGGTCATAGTTTTTGCTTTCTCAAGGTCATCCATGGTTTTTCAAATGGGAACATGTTTTCTTAATTTAGACGTTGCAGCTGATATTCAAACGAATCCAACGACCTATGACCTATATCATGACCTTGAAATGACTTATGATATAATGACCTTGAAATTACCTCTGATATCATGACCTTAAAATGACCTATGATACCATGACCTCGAAATGACCTATCATATCATGACCTTGAAATGACCTATGATAGCATGACCTTGAAATGACCTATGATATCATGACCTCGAAATAACCTATGATATCATGACCTTGAAATGACCTATGATATCATGACCTTGAAATGACGTATGATATCATGACCTTGAAATGACCTATGATGCCATGACCTTGAAATGACCTATGATATCGTGACCTTGAAATGATATCATAGGTCGTTGGATTCGTCTGAATATCAGCTACAACGTCGTAATAAAAAAAAATATATGTTCCAATTTGAAAAACCATGGATGACTTCGAGAACGTAAAAACTATGGCATGTTTTTTTTTATTAAGACGTTGTAGCTGATATGTTTTGGTGAAAAATCATTTCAAGGTCATGATATCATAGCCCGTTGGATTCGTCTGAATATCAGCTACAACGCGAAAACAAGTTTAAATGTTTTTCTTTATTCTTATTATTCACCGATGGCCAGGTTTTTGTTGTTTATCTGTATATTTTGGTTATTTTTTTACCGGCCCTCAGTATATGTGCCTCTGTATTAAAAAAAATGCGTTCCTTTTTCGCCAACCGATTCTCAATGAAAAATCGAAATTTGGCCGATTTTGTTCGCGCCTCTAAGTGGATATAGCCCCTTAAAGCAAAACCCATGACTTAACCTGACCTGGCGATGACCTTGTCGTACGGAAAAATTAATAAAATAGTATTTCAAACAAGTGAGATTCCTCCCACCCCAGTAGGGCAGGGGAGCAACAAATGTAACTCAAGTGGACTCCCAGTCGAATCAATCACGTTAATTGTTTTTTCTTTAAAATACAGAACTCGCTTTTCGTCTGCGCTTCTAACGAGCTAGCATAAAAGTACCGAGAATTTTCCGAACAAACAAAAATGGAGAAGCGACAGACGAAAACGTAGCGGAAAATAATAAAGCAATCAAAGGTTGGAACAACAAACCGGAGCAAATAAAAAAAAGAAAATCGCGAACGTTCCGTTCGGAATGTACAAAAAGAAACCGCGCAAACATTGGAGCAGTAACGAAAAAGCGCGTTGATGAAACTGAGCTGAAAGAGCGAGGGGCCTTTTGTATATTTTGGTCGGCACGAAATCGCTTGAGAAATTAAGGGGTCTTCTCACTTTAGACGCTAAAAAAGGCTATTTTCATGATTTTTTTAAAAATAGGTTTATATTATAGACATTCATGTAAAAGTTGTTACACTTAAGGCCTTTGGCCAGAGTAACGGATATAAAATCATGTGCGAATTTGACAATTTTTTTTCGTATGAAAAAGTGATTCACTCATAAAATTAATTACACACCTATTTACTATGAATATCAAGCTGCTAGAATTTTTTTTTTTCGGTGTACGAAATGGCCGATCACTTACTAATATTTACTTTTGTAATTTTTTTTTTAAGCGCCCCGCGGCGTGACATTTAGCATCCACAATTTTTGACCCAGAACAAAAAACAAAAATTGTCGTCAATCTACATTAGAATACCTACAAGGAACATCCCTCAGGTGCCACCCTTCGATTTCGTTGAAATTTGGATATGTTATAAAGCACCGAAAAGCAAGCGATACGCATTTGTTTTATCGGCGGAAAAACTGTTTTAAGGGGTGAAACCACCCCTCGAAAATAGGGGGTTTTTTCGTTTTTCCTCGATAACGTTATCGTTCTCATATCCAATGTATAGTACACGAAAAAATAAACATTGTTGCAATTTGAAATTTTTTTATATCTCGTACCGCCAAAACGTTATCGACGAAAAACGACAAACATCCCCATTTTTGAGGGTGCCTTGCACCCCTTAAAACCGTTTTTCCGCCGATAAAAAAATACGTATCGCTTACTTTTCGGTGCTTTATACCATATCCAAATTTCAACAAAATCGAAGGGTGTCACCTGAGGGATGTTCCTTGCTAGAGAAGTACGTACGGAATTTAAAAAATATTGTTTTATTCAAAAGTTGAAGGTATTTGAACTTAAGAAATGAGTTTTCAGTGAAAAATTTCGTTGTAACTGCTCATAAAACGAAAAGTTTTCGATTAATCAGAAATTCCGTACGTACTTCTCTGCGAAATGCAATTAGGAACATAACTTTTAAGGATTTTGTGTCCAAAATTGAAAATAGTAATAAAATTTTTTAAATTTGATAGGTCATTATGTAAAACATTTGAAAGGTTGTGTGAAAATTTCACGACGATTAGGAAGCTGGCTACTGAGAAATTAGAATTCACAAATTACACGCAGCCTTATAAAAACCGAAGTAAATAATTTTCCGATTATTATTTTTTTTTGTTATGAAAAATGATGCCAAAAATACAAAAAAAAATCACCCTTTCGGAAAGGTTGTTTCTTGCACCATAAAACCACTTTTGTTTTTGATATATTTGAAATAAAAAAAAAACGATCATTCATAAATATTTCTTCGATTTATTGATAACAAATAGCAAAGTTTGCTATTTCCTAATAGAATTGCAAAGTTCCTTCAGTTTCCATAAAGCTGCGTGCAATTTCTCAGTAGCCAGCTTCCTAATCGTCGTGAAATTTATGCACAACCTTTCAAATGTTTTACATAATGACCTATCAAATTTTTAAAATTTTATCACCATTTTCAATTTTGGACACACAACCCACTTGCGATTTTGAAAAAATCGATTTTTTTTATTGCATTTTTTTGAAGTATAAGTATCTGAGAATATGTCCTGAAAATTTCAAGTCGATGCGAACAAAATTGACTGAGATATGAGCGTTGAACGAGAAGAATCCGTGAATTGAAGAACTGAAATTGAAACTTTAAACGCGTTTTTCTCAAAATGGCATTTCTGAAGTCGGTGACCAAGATTACTCGAACACTAATAAACCGATCTTCTTGAAATTTTGCAGGCTTATTTAATACATAAAAATGTAGTCTTTAATCGTTCGATTTTTTTTTTCGAAAAAAAAATGGCCGTTTTATAGCCAAAAAACGGCCGTTTTTTTCATTAAAATCGAACCATTAACTTTGACTGTCCGCCATTTTGTGAAAAATGAATATTTTTTAAAATCCTTCGATTAAAGACTAGTTTATACTTATATTTGACTAAATCCATCCGCATTTTTTTTTCAGATGATCCACTGCGCCGCAATGTTGGTCACCGCAAACCGTGTATATAAAAACATTATTTCATTGACGGCCATTTGCCACTAAACAATGTAATATTTTTCCATAAAAAAATTACTGAAAGTTCTTCAAGATATGTTCTTTAAGATGGTATATTGATCGATTAAAAAAGTTTTGTAGTTTTCTTTTAAAAAATTCATGAAAAAGGCCTTTTTTGCGCTGCAAGTGGGGGTAACCCGTTAAATTTGAACTAAATCCAGTAAAAATTGTCGAAGTTATTTGTCACCCCAATTGGAAAAAAAGCTGTTTCGAGAAGTTTCGAGTAGTCGGCCATTTTGTATATCGAAAAAATATATATTTTTTTTCAACAGCTTGATATTCATACTAAATAGATGTGTGATTAATTTTACGAGTGAATCACTTTTTCAGACGAAAAAAAAAATTGTTAAATTCGCACATGATTTCATACCCGTTACTGTGGCCTAAGGCCTCGAGCATATGCGATCCCCTCTTGACGCCTGCCCCGCAAAGACCCTGAGCAGCCTCCTCAATATAGCGCGATGTTTCTTTTTATACGCCATCTCGCCTCTGAGAAATTGGAAGTGGCGGAGTGACAAGTGTGGGGGTAAAAGTGGAAGGAACGAGATCAGAAAAGATCGGAAAGGGCTTACGTAGGATTGTTGGAAGTGAAGGTACTCCTCGCTGAAATTTCTCCTCGTAACTTATTCTCTCGCAGGTTCCTCGGCACGAAAGCCACCGTGTACACGTACGGTTTGCCCATCGTTATTCTTCTACTCGTATCCGGTTACTATCTCGTCAAGGCAGCGATCGTCGCGAGGTACACTTGCAGCATGCAGCTGGAGATAAAGCAGCGGGAAAAAATGAAGAGACGGCGGGCTCTCCAGCTGATGCTGTTCCTCAAAGTGTCGCTGATCGTCGGCCTGGTAGCCGGATGCGGGGTCGCATCGCGAGTCTGGAAAATACCGGTACTATGGGCGATCTTCTGCACGGGGCACTCGTTGCAGGTAAATACGTAATTCAACGAGTCTGTCCAAACTTGGGGCTCAAAAAAAGAGGTCGGTTTTCAAGATTTTTTCTGATGGCAGGTTTGGAATGATGAGGTCGAAATTTTACACAGAGCTAAAAAAAAGTATATTTTCATGAATTTTTTGGAATGACGAGGTTGGAATTTCACACAGAGCTAAAGAAATGTATATTTTCATGATTTTTTTGGAATGATGAGGTCAGAATTTTACACAGCTAATAAAAGTCTATTTTCGTGAATTTTTTGTTAGGTTTAGGTCAACGGGTCTGCCCAAACTTGGGGCCCAAAAAACAGGTCGGTTTTCAAGATTTTTTCTGATGGCAGGTTTGGAATGATGAGGTCGGAATTTTACACAGAGCTAAGAAAAAGTATATTTTCATGAATTTTTTGGAATGACGAGGTTGGAATTTCACACAGAGCTAAAGAAATGTATATTTTCATGATTTTTTTTTTAATGATGAGGTCAGAATTTTACACAGCTAATAAAAGTCTATTTTCGTGAATTTTTTGTTAGGTTTAGGTCAACGGGTCTGCCCAAACTTGGGGCCCAAAAAAACAGGTCGGTTTTCAAGATTTTTTCTGATGGCAGGTTTAGAATGATGAGGTCGAAATTTTACACAGAGCTAAGCAAAAGTATATTTTTATGAATTTTTTGGAATGACGAGGTCGGAATTTCACACAGAGCTAAAGAAATGTATATTTTCATGATTTTTTTTGGAATGATGAGGTCAGAATTTTACACAGCTAAAAAAAGTCTGTTTTCGTGAATTTTTTGTTAGGTTTATATTATAGATATTGATATAAAAGTTGTTAAACTTAATAAATACACTTTCGGAATACATGAAAAAAAATTTGTATGTATTTATGGGACCCGAGGGAAAAATTAATCGCGTTTTTCTCGAAACAACTTTATTCGACGGTTTGTTGATAAAATCTTCGAAACTACTGAACCGATTCTTATGAAATTTTAATGACATACTCCTTACAGCTATAGCTATAGCGCATATCAAGGATTTTTTGAATTTCCATATTTACTTTTTTTTGTTGCCAAAAACGGTGAAAAAAACACGTTTTGTTCCTTTTTTGTCGAAAAATGTCCGCTAATTTGTTATTTTTGCATATATCAAAAATCGTATGATATGCGATATAGCCCTTAATAAACTGAATCTAAAACCGTTTGATTTTTTTGTTTCGGATGTTCCATCTCCGAAATTTCATCAACTTTTTAACTACCATTTTCGTCTATAAATAGTGACTTAAATAACATTTATTTGATGTATTGCGAAAGTGTATTTATTAAGTGTAATAACTTTTATATCAATATCTATAATATAAACCTATGAAAAAAAAATCATGAAAATAGCCTTTTTGCACCATCGAGCCAGATTTGAGTTTCGTTTAAATCGAAAAATGTTGATAAGCAATGGAGTCATTATTATTTGAAGGAAGTGCTGGCGTTGCTGTATGGCCAGTTGTTGGTTCTAAGAACTAGGATGACCCGGAACGAAACCTATAAAAACGTACATCAAGTATAATAATGGAACTTTCGTACGTCCGGGTACTTTTTTGAAATTTTGAAAATCACGAAAATGACAAGCTGTGGAAAAAAGTTCGATTTTCGACGAAAAAAAACAATATTAATCATTTGTTTTCAACAAATGGATGAATGTATGAAAAAATCATCCGATCGTACGATGTAGAATGTTATGAACCATGCTCTTTCCGAATTTGAAGTGAATTGAACGAACAGATTTCGCGGTACGACCCAGCGTACAAAAAGGTGAAATAAAAAAATCGTTGTTCAGAAATATTTCAAATTCAATGCTTGAAAATCGTATTTTGGAAATATTTCAAATTCAATGGTTGAAAGTCGTATTTTGGAAATATTTCAAATTGAATATTTAAAAATTATTTTCAAGCTTTTGCGGACTCTTCAACTTATGACGACGAAATGCAATGATTTTTTTTCGATTGTACACATTTTGCGTCAGACGCCTAGCGTACGAATAACTCGAGTGCTTTTGAAAATCCACAGTGGAGATCTATAACGTAAAAGGGCAAAGAAAAATTCGCATGATAATGAACATAAGGGAAGAAGAAAAATACGAAGGAATTTTCATTGCATTCCATTGCAAACTTGAACATCGTAACTTACAACTTTCTCTCAGGTCTCTGAATAACTAAATTCTTCCATCGCGGATCTAACTATGTGAAAATGAAAATGTGCAGGGCCTCGCCGTAGCGCTGTCGGTCGCCTGCAATTGCCGGGTGCTGAAAGTCTACGCGAGGAAATCTCACAGGCAGCCGAAGCAGCAGGTAAGGACATTCAGATTGGACGAAGAGAAAAGAAGAAGTTGGGTTTCGTAGCTCTTCAGGAACTCACATGATTCCAATGTCGAATAAAAAATCGATTGCGTTTCGAAAATTTGCGAACCTTGTTGAAAATGTGTCAGATTAAGTACAGTTTTTCTCATTTTACTCCCGAACTAATAATTATAGCGTAGCCGCAATAATTTGACTTAAAATTATTGATTGAATGTTCTTATTATGAATAATTTTGGATTTTTAATCCGAGGTCGTCACACCTATTTTTGGGATCCTATGTCGTCACACGTGATCTGTCAGGCTGGGGTTTTTGTCGTTGTAACTTATAAACAAATGCGTATTTTTTGCTTGAATCATAGCGAATTCAAAACGCCAGGTAACCCTCAATAAAAATAAAAATCGTACGACGTGAAAATGTTAACCTTCAAAAAGTTATAACATTTATAACACGAAGAAGAATGTTTGTGCAAAATTCTGCACAAAATACATCCCAGTAGCTACGGAACCCTGATATATTCATACGTCACGATTTTTCCACGTGTTTTTTCCTCCTGTCAATTAACAGATCGCCAAATCGTCGAGTATGCAACTTCTCGCCCCGGCACCGGATCCAGTTTAATCGCCAGAATCCCACAAGTTTGGCGATAGGAATCGTTCGATGAGATGAACCAAAGTTACCCTCCATGAGTCTCGACTTAATATTTTTACACGAAATTTTGCTAAAAAAAGGAGAGAAAAGAAATAGCCACGTCGTTCCATTGGAGCCTCGTTTTTGTCAATCCTGGCTCATTCCGTATTATTTATCGCCTCATCGGTATCGAATCAACGGCGCACTTGCGGCGTTGAAAAACCGAAATGCCAATTTGTGCATTGAGTTTAGTATCCGTGAATCGCAAAATACTAGAGCAATCATAACGAAAGAACTTTTTTTATTTTCCGATGCAACGATCAACTCAGCATTTTTGCAACTTGCTGAGCGGTGTGATATTTTTTGCGCAATTTTGGGACTTTTCGAGCAGTTTTGGGATTTACTGAGCGATTCGGGGATTTGCTCAGCGTTTTTTGACATTTCCTCACTGATTTTGGGATTTGCTGAGCGATTTTTAGGTTTGCTGAGTAAATTTGAGGTTTGCTGAGCAATTTTAAGGTTTGGCGAGTCAGTTTTGGATTTGCTGAGCGATTTTAGGATTTGCTGAGCGATTTTGGGATTTGCTGAGCGACTTCGAGATTCGAGCGAGATTTGCTCAGTGATTTTGGGATTTGCTGAGCGATTTTTAGGATTGCTGAGTGAATTTGAGGTTCGCTGAGCAATTGTAAGGTTTGGCCAGTCAGTTTTAGATTTGCTGAGCGATTTTAGGATTTGCTGAGCGATTTTGGGGTTTGCTGAGCGATTTTGGGATTTGCTGAGCGATTTTCGGATTTGCTGAGCGATTTTGGGATTCGCTGAGCGACTTCGAGATTTGCTAAGCAATTTAGAGATTTTCTGAGTAATTTTGGGATTTGCTGAGCGATTTTAAAACTTGCTGAGCAATTTTGAGACTCGTTGAGTAGTTTTGACATATGCAGGGGGATTTTCGGATTCGCTGGGTGTTTCACGATTGACCAAGCAATTTTGGCATTTGCCAAGCAATATTGGGATTCCCTGAGTGATTTTGGGAATCGCTGAGTACTTTTACGATTCGCTGAGCGAATTAAGGATTGGCTCAGCAATTTTGGGATTTCCTGAATAATTTACGGATTCGCCGTTCAATTTCACGAAATTACTGAGTAATTATGTGATTCTCGAAAGAATTTTTTGACTCGCTAACCAGCACACGAAAACAACAATTATCGAAAGCGTTCGAAACGAATCGCGTAATATTTCTGCTTCCATATTCTTTTTCGATGAAGGGGGGAAATTTTTTTGAAGACTGAGAAGAAAAAAAAATATCCAATCGTGAATCGTGACGCAAACATTATCCGCGCTCTCGAAAAACGTTGTTTCTCCACCGATCGTTATCGATCCATTGAGTCTGTACCAAAAAAAGACACTGGCATATTTTCAATTTCTCATTTTCCTCGTAAATCTGTAATGTTTTAAGACGAACGCTGCGACAACGAAAAAAAAACGTTAAATTTCTTTATTTACGAAAAACCCCCGGCCCTTTTTATGAATCATCGGATCGGAAGAATCCGAGTATTTTTGGACCGTTTCACCGCTCGAGCATTTCTTTCCAATAGTAATTAACACTTGTGAACTCTATGACAAAATTCAAAATACAATTCCCAAAAATTCAAAATTCCCTTTCGACAAATCTTACAAATATATATGTATATATATATTCTGACAGAACAAAAGCAAAATCTATGTAAATAAGAAAAGAAAAAGAAAAATCGACATTATCGACATATCAAGTGTGAACTATAAGAAAAAGAAAAGATAGGAAAAAAGTTATTTAGAAATCGCGGGTGACGCGATATGCAACGAGAATCGCCGAAGGGCTGCCAAACGAGGGCAGACACGTCAACTCCGTCATCAACAGAGTACTTGCATAGTCGTCGTCAGCATCATCATAGATTTATTGATAGATCGATTACCGAGTGGCTTTAAAAATATCATTCTTGAGAATCATGCGGTCCCCTCAGTGATTTGCATATCCAATATTCCGATCTCCCCAAGGTGCGAGACCAAGCTCTCATTAATTGATACATGCATATATATATGAGGTATTCCAGCTGAACTCAACCACTTTTGCATCTTATATATTTTTTTTTGGCTCAATTTTTTGTTGTTGTACCTATTCAAAGAACTTCGCGTGATTTTTTTCGAATTTTTTCGCCCATACATGAGATATGATTTTTTTTCGAAATTCGAAAAAAATCGATGTCTTTTATTTCAGATGCCCATATAACTCTATGAAAAATGGACCAAATCAAGTTTTTTTTCAAAATATTTGTTTTTGAGTGTACTTTTGGATAAAAAAATATTAAAAATTTGACGATACTCATCTACTATATCGTTTTTCCTCTTAAAGCAAAAAATTGTTGATTTCTAAAGGTCGGACACTTTTAATTTTTTTCAAAAAATTTGCTAAGAAACTGACTTTTTTAACTATTTTTAACGCTAAGCGGATCTTGGGCAGACTTTTCCTTATATGTTTTTCATAATTTAAAATGATTTTTTTTTTCATCACAAGCAAAAAAACGTTTTTTTCAAAAGGTAGGGCATGTTTATTTGTTTCAGAAAAAATGCTAGGAAACTTTACCTATATTAAGTATTTTTAAAACTAGTTTCATCGTGGGGATATTTTCCCTTCTATTTTATTCATAATTAAAAATGAGCTTTTTTTTAGCATAAGTAAAAAAGCGTTGATTTCAAAAGGTCTGAGACTTTTAATTTTTTTTCAACAAATTTGCTATGAAATTTTGACTATTTCGACCATTTTTAATGCTAGTTTAATCGTGGGCAGATTTTTCCGTCTATTTTGCTCATAATTAAAAATATTTTTTTCATCACTGTGTGTGTGTGTGTGTGTGTGTGTGTGTGTGTGTGTGTGTGTGTGTGTGTGTGTGTGTGAGTGTGTGCGTGTGTGTGTGTGTGTGGGTGCATGTATATATGTATAGGTTAATGAGGGCTTTCAC
This sequence comes from Ophion costatus, assembly GCA_951751655.1. Classification (NCBI taxonomy): domain Eukaryota; kingdom Metazoa; phylum Arthropoda; class Insecta; order Hymenoptera; family Ichneumonidae; genus Ophion; species Ophion costatus. Next base: position 4,649,455 of record OX632359.1, read on the forward strand.
TCTCTTTTATATATATGTATATACCGGGTGTCCCATTTTAATCTTACACTTGATTTATCTCGAAAAATACTGCTCCCATCAAGTACTGAGTATGATAAAACTTTCAAGGTTCAAAAGGGAACGTTAAAAATAAACGTTATTGGTCCAAAATTCAAAATGGCGGTATTACGATCGTCAACACGTTTTTAAAACATGCGATCATGAATTTTTTTCACCAAAGCATTTATCAGACCAAAACTAACAACGTGTGTAGGAATATTTTTTTTGAAAATGTTCATAATTATGTTCACTTTGGTTAGTTTGATAATGGAAGTGACGAGCCGTAGAGACCTAATCCTTGTTTGGGTTTGTTTGGGTTATCGAACAAACCCAAGCGAACTCGCATGTACACACACGCATACTCACACCAAGGATGTTGAAGACTTGACCTCCTCGTCGTACATGGCATGCTACGTAAAATGGTATTCTAACCTAAAAATTATGAACGTTATCAAAAAGCTTTTCTTAAAAAAGTTGTCCATTTTGGTCTGACAAGCGAAAATTTCATGATCCCATTTTACAACAAAAACATGTCGGCCATCTTAACGTTGCCGTTTGTATTTTGGACCGAAAAATATTTTTTTCAACGTCCCTCTTTGAACCCTGGAAGTATTATTATAATCAATACTTGATCGGAGCCGTATTTTTCGAGATAAATCAGGTGTAAGATTAAAATGGGACACACGGTGTATATATATATGTGTGTATATATATATATATATATATACATACATATATATATATACATATATATATATATACATATTCATGTGTGTGCATCACGTGGCCGTGAAATACATACTCATGCATATACTCGAAGCCATACTAGCAATCGATTCAAATTTGCACATCCGCACGATATGTATGTGATTAACGCTTAATAACGAACTGACTGCGTTAGCGGCTACCAATTAGTCGACACCTGTGTATATATATATATGTATACAAATGTATATTTCTGTGTGTGTGGTTATATATATATATATATATATATATATATATATATATATATATATATAGCTATTAATAGACGTCAAGTATATGAAAGTTTCGAAATATACGGCCTATATGTAAAAATATGATATTTATAGAGCTACTGGTTATGGTCACAATCCCGTAAAAGGGTTTTGGGACATGTGTTCCGTTATCAAATAACCCAGTAATGCGTCATGCAGAAGTGAACAATTTTCGCGATATTGTCTTTTGTTGCGTTTTTTAGGTGGGAGGTAGGCAGCTACGAAAATTAATTTTGAAAAACTGTTCTATGGAATCGAACTTTTTCATTATTGGTAGTTTGAGGACACAGTAACGAAGAATTATTACCAATAAAATAAAAATAATTATTAGACTTGCAGAGTCCCCCCTAATATGGAACTTTGAATTTGGACTCCTAATTCAAAAAAGTTTGCAGATTATTCTCATTTTATTGTTGATAATTCTTTGCAACTGTGTTTTCGAACTACAAATAATAGAAAATCGATTCCATGCAACAGTTTCGTTTTGTCAATTTTGAAAGCTGCCTACCGCTGACAGAAAAACAATAATATCTCGAAAGTCGTTCACTTTTGTATAAAGCATTATTGGGTTGTTTGATAGCGGAAAACATGTCCTAGAACCCGTTCACGGGATCGTGACTAATAACCAGTAGCCCTGTATTTAAAGGGTGAGGTAACAACTATTAGCAGTCGACATACTTTTGAACCTATTGAAGCTTAGGAGAAAACTTTTCCTACAAATTTGGACAATTGGAAGAGGCTCATCGAGTGATGGCTAATCCAGTTGGAAGCGCTTCAGCAATTTTCACGTCATTGCCACCTTTTAATAGGGGACCATTGGTTTTTTCAGAATTTTATCGTGGAACTAAAAATTAGTTGCCCGGCTTCACGATTATTTAACAAAATTTAACATAATAATTCGGGGAAAGGCGGTTTTCAATGTTTTTAGCCTAAAATTGATTAAAGAAACGGTGCAAACACTTTTTCCTATAAAAAGTGCTCAGATTTTAATCCACCACTATTAATTCACGTCTGCAATCAGATTCGCATTAATTGTATTGACTGATCATTCACCAGTCTATATTAACGAACAGGTTCTATTTATTCTTGCCTTCATATCGTGCGAAGTAGTCAACGCTTCTCCATACACCATGTCCCAAGGTCCCCTATAAGAAAAAGAAAAACCAGTGGTGAGCGAGCTGGTCGCTCCAAGTGGTGGTCATCACATTGAGCACCTTCTGTAGGAGTAAGTGTTTGCACCGTTTTTCAAATCGATTCCATGCTAAAAACATTAAAATTCCTTTTTTATCTTTTTTTTAAACTAAATCTTGATCTATCATTCAGAAATTTGGCTAGTGAAGTTTTTTTCAGTTCCTTGATAAAATACTCAAAAAAACTAGTGGTCCGTTTCGAAAAAACCTGCATGAACCTCGTGTCCACCACTCGATGACCCCCTTCGAACTATGCAACTTTCTAAGGAGAAGGTTTCTCTCAAATCTGATAGGTTCGGAAATATTTCTGCCGCCAATAGTTGTTGCCTCGCCTGGTATACAGCCTCGGCCGAAAGTACTACATTTTCTTCCCACCTAGAAGCAAATTCCTATAGTCGTCGCGAGTAAGCAAGGACCTAACAAATATTTATAAGTTCTTTCATGATTTTTTTTCTCGCAACTACCCTGTGATGCTATTTATTCTGCTGTGTCAATATTTTGCGATAATGGAATTGTGACAGCCGCCTAATACTTCGATTGTGTACAGGCCAGGTCATAACTGGACGCACATACTCACATATGTATACGTATGTATATGTTTATATATATATGCCGTGTCACGTAGGAATGTATTCATCTATATGTACAATCCTCAACGCATAAATATTTTGAAATCAAACCACCTACCATGGAACGAGGCTGTTGTGTTTTTTATTTCCATCGTCCTTGTCTGCTGAGATCCATTTTATATATAAATACACACACACGCACAAACACACAAACACACAAACGCAAACACACATGCACCAAACACCCGTCACCACACATACACACAGACACACGCACCCATGCACCAGCCCACACACGCGCAAACATACTCTCACACACACACACCAATGCACCAGCCCACACACGCACACCCACACACACACGCGCGCGCGCGCGCACACACACACACACCTACACACATGCACGCATATACACACAAACACACACATCCACGCACCAAACGCGCACAAACACACTCCCGCACCAAACGCGCACAAACACACACACACACACACGCACCCACACTAACACCCACACGCACGCGCGCACATACACATGCACCAAACACACACACACACACACACACACACACACACACACACACGCACACGCACACACACACACCAACACCAACACCAACACCCCTCGACATACACACCTACCCATGCACCACACACACACCAACACCCGTAGACATACACACACACCCATTCACCACACACACACCAAACACGCGCAAGCATGGATACACACACACACACCAACACCAACACCAACACCCGTCGACGTACACACACACCCATGCACCACACACACCAACACCCGTAGACATACACACACACCCATGCACCACACACACACACCAAACACGCGCAAGCATGGACACACACACCCATGCACCAGCCCACACACGACACCCACACACACACACACACACACACACACAGACACACACCCGCACACACACACACACGCGCGCGCACACACACACACACAAACACACACACACACACACACACACACACACACACACACACACACACACCCGTGTGTGTATGTGTGTGTGTGTGTGTGTGTATATATATATATATACTCTCGCAATCTACGAGCTTAATTTGCGCCTGTCAGCTGAGCACCAAACGGGACGGGGTAAGCACCCAACACGTGTGTGCGCGCGTCAATAACTCATAGACGTGTGCGTATTGCGGATCCTTTTCACCCGACGCTTGACCCCGAAAGAGACAAGAGCTTTTCCCATCTCGGCGTATATTACTCGGAGGCGGATTGCGGGATAGTCCGCGTAATGGGTTGCGCGCTCCTCGATCGTTTTCTAGCTGTGTGACGGCACGTCCTTTCTCTCACGTCCGATTTATCGCCGTTGGCGTTTCATTAACAGACTGTACGAGGACAGGGCGAGAGAGAAAGAGAGCGGGGCGAGGGGGGAGAGAGAAAGAGGACATAATTCTATGAGACGACGGTTGCGAAAGAGGAACGTCATTATTTTTTGTTTGCCTCCCTCGTACCCGTATATCGCTCGCCACCGTTTTCCGGTCCCGCGCTACCATCCAAAGCCCGCAAGTTCGCCCTCTCGGCCTAATGATCCTGCCGGATGTCCTTCGACCAACGATCTGCGGCGCCGGAAGACGTACGAGAGGAAACGGATAAACGGAAACGGATAAAAAGCTGGTGGACCCGAGACGACGGAAAAGGATATCGAAGGACGAAGGGAAAAGACGAGCGGACGAAACCGGAAGAGCAAATAGTCCAGCGAAAGAGACGAAAACCCAGCGATTTTAGTGTAGAATCAGAATTTTTTACTGAAGCTAAATGGTTGCATGCTGAAAGTAAGCTCGATGAAACGTTGCACCTCGACTCGCCCCAACCCTAAGATATAGGGGTTGAAAAATAAAAAATGGCCGCATCTCGATAGATAATGGTCCGATCAAAAAATACTTTGAACAAAAGTTGTTTGGAATGATAAAATACGTACGAAGTCCTGTGACGTCCAAACCCCTATCTTTGAAAATAGCGGCACAAAAATGATTTTGGTGCCGCTATTTTCAGAGATGGAGATTGGACGTCAGAGAACTTCATACGTATTTTATTATTCCAAACAATTTCAATTCCAAATAATCGTTTTGTTGAAAGTTACTTTGCCCTAGGAGCCGCAGCCGCATTTTGTTATTTTTACACTTACATCTCGCTCGTACGATCTCGAGGGCGGGAAAGCAAGCGCCAACAATTTTTTTCCGCAGCGAGAAAATAGGGCAGCTGCTGTAACGACCTCAACCTATAATGCAGGCCTCGAAAAATAGCTAAGAAAAATCTCTTCGCGAGGTGCAGCGAAACTAGAACTCGAGTGCCGTACGCGGATTTATACGTCGCCTCTGAAACGTTTCAGCTACGTTAGGGGTAGCAGAAAACGATGAGGGAAATGCGGAAAAAAAGAGGCCGGGAGAGATAAGAGAGAGAGAGAAGATTAATTGATCGAGTGATTTATTACGACTTGGAACAGCCTAAGGTACTTATCGTACATGAGGAAGTCGTAAAAATAATAATAAGCATAGTAATGGTGTTCATAATTCAAATAATAATAACGGCGATGATAATCATTGATGAATTAATAATAATATTATTAATGTAGAAGTGATTATAACAAAGGTTTATTGCAATAATAACAAAGTTCTTATTATGAGATCGTAATAGTAATGAAAGGAAACAGAACATAATTATACCAATTATGCAGATGTAAAACGATGAGAAAAATAGTACGAATAAATTAATGCTATAATAATGACGATAATGTTGTTGATGACGATGATGATGACGGTAGCCACCATAAAAAAACAACAATGACGACCATCATAATTAATAATTCTATGGATTATGACAGGTTTGACAGCCATGGTTGTAGTAATAATGAACAAAGAATTATAAATGATAGTCACCATTCAAAATCACCAGCACGAAAAGTGATAAAAACATTTATAATTGACAAAATATTTTATTACAATAAGATTGACGTTGATAGTTATAATAATTAGAAAATGAGAAAGGAATAATACTGATAATAAAGTGCACGGATAATACATGATATATATCTGATAATAAACTGCACAGATAATACACGATATAACATGAAAATAGTCTGAATATAAAACATTAATGGAAATGTAAGAAAATGCAATAAACGCAATATCAAATGCAGTCATCGTCATAATGAAATTTATTTTTCTCCCTATAAAATGAAGAAGTGATATTTCTGATAATAAACTGCCCAGATAATTTTAGAACAATGAAAATAATACAAATAGTTGAAAACTGGGAGCAAACGCAACAATCGCAATGTTAAATGCAATAATCATCACAATAAAAATGATTTTTCTCCCTAGAGAGACGTGAGGGGTCATATAAATAAAAGGTTTCATCATAAAGTAAAAAATAGACAAGCACATGATACGCAATAACTTTTTCAATCGTTCCTTCGCAATTATCAATGGACGAACGGAATTTGCTCTGCTTTCGGGTTACCTTTTTACCAAATTCCCGATGGAAAGGTGCACGATCTACTTTGTCGAAAAGACCAGTAAATAAAACGATAAATAAGAATAAGTCGTTGAATAAGATAAGTTCATAGATAAGTTGAAACGAATTGTTCGTGGGTTTGTTTGGGTTTGAGTTTAAGAAGGTTGGAACGGTCCAGTTGAGTCGAAAGACGGTTTATGATTTTTTTTTCATGTACATAGGATGACCACCTTGATATAACCGAATATTCGTAATGCGAGATGAAGATCGCTGGTGCATTGAAGATATACGGCGAATAGGGGGAACGAGTGATGTTGATGAGACGTATTACAGCCCTCAATGCTCCTCCCTAAATCCCTTATGTAATTACCAGTAGTTACGTATATTATTCCAAGGGGTTGCACTAATTGCAAGGGCATGTGTGTACGTATTTACTGGAGCGAAAGGGAGACGAAGAGAGAGAGCGAGGGGGGGGGGAGATCAGAGTTCGTAAACTTTGGAACAACGAGAAGGCTGCTGCTATTCCCTCGTAATAATTATCGCAACATGTTCAACAAGGTTCAACAATAATCGTATAATGGTCTTCGAGACACTCGAATGTCTGCTAAGATGATTCAGGCTGGGAGGAAGATGATTCAGGCTGGGAGGAATTGGCTAACGCCAATTACGTTGAGGAGCTATGCTAATGTGACGGCTAAAAAATAAGCTATTTTCGATCATTTTTTATTTTTCAAAACTGTTGCGTGTTTCGGTACAATTTTTTTTTACTTACAGGTTTACTCTTACGGAATAGAAAATAATTTTTTTGTTCCATATGGATGTCTATTTATTTGACAATTTATAATCGTTTAAAGGTATGAGAACAAACTATGTTGCTGGCGGTGATGGTTTGCGCTTTCCGGAATCGAAAAATTCTTATTCTGCATGAGTGTTGCTACGCCCGAATGAGCATTGCCATTCTATATTGCAAAATAACAAAATGGCATTGTTTTGTGCAAAAGTGTTCGACGAACACGTTTTTTTTTTTCGTCAATGAAAATGAATAGTTTTTATCATTCTAGTTCGGGAGATAGCCATACGTATGCTAAATATGTAGTAAAATTTTCAGCTCGATTGGTTAAGCCATTTGCCGAAATCATCAGCGACAGGTGAAAAAAGTCGTTTCGAAAAAAACGCGTTTAAAGTTTGCTATAGTATACTATACAATACTAACCAGTAGAGCCTCCTTTTGCTCACACAGTGAAAGGCGAGACTACTACTATAGGAGAAGTCGGGGCACGATGATAACGCTAAGGCCATGTTCAAATAAAACAATACATATATGAGTCAGTCGACTACATGTTGAGTCCCTATGAAACATGTTAATGTTAATTCTTCAATAAATAGCTTCTTAATCGTCATAAAATTTTTACACGACCTCCTGAATACTTCCTGTAAAAACACACCAAATTTTCAGAATTTTCTTATCATTTTTTATTTCAACCCCTAAGGAGGTTGAAGTAATGATGATAGAATTCGGAAAATTTGGTATGTTTTTACAGGAAGTATTCAGGAGGTCGTGTAAAAATTTCCTGACGATTAAGAAGCTATTTATTGAACAATTAACATTAACATGTTTCATAGGGACTCAACATCTTTAAGGGGTTAGCCCCACTTGCGATTTTGAAAAAATCGATTTTTTGTTATTGCATTTTTTTGAAGTATAAGTATCTGAGAATATGTCCTGAAAATTTCAAGTCGATCCGAACAAAATTGACTGAGATATGAGCGTTGAAAGAGAAGAATCCGTGAATTGAAGAACTGAAATTGAAACTTTAAACGCGTTTTTCTCAAAATGGCATTTCTGAAGTCGGTGACCAAGATTACTCGAACACTAATGAACCGATCTTCTTGAAATTTTGCAGGCTTATTTAATACATAAAAATGTAGTCTTTAATCGTTCGATTTTTTTTTTCGAAAAAAAATTGCCTTTTTATAGCCAAAAAAACGGCCGTTTTTTTCGTTAAAATCGAACCATTAACTTTGACTGTCCGCCATTTTGTGAAAAATGAATATTTTTCAAAATCCTTCGATTAAAGACTAGTTTATACTTATATTTGACCAAATCCATCCGCATTTTTTTTTCAGATGATCCACTTCGCCGCAATGTTGGTCACCGCAAACCGTGTATATAAAAACATTATTTCATTGACGGCCATTTGCCACTAAACAATGTAATATTTTTCAATAAAAAAATTACTGAAAGTTCTTCAAGATGTGTTCTTTAAGATGGTATATTGATCGATTAAAAAAGTTTTGTAGTTTTCTTTAAAAAAATTCATGAAAAAGGCCTTCTTTGCGCTACAAGTGGGGGTAACGCCTTAAATGAAACTGTGCCGAGTAGCCAACATTTGATTTTTGTTCTCGCCGAGCGGATGATCCAGGACCATGAGGGGAGTCCGACGTTGAACGTTTATCGGACGTGGCACGTATGTCCGAGGCCAAAAGCTCTCTGAGCGTACAAACATATCGTCGTTGAAGGAACGGTTAGTTGCTCAACGACCTCGAAGACTTACATCCTTAATTGCTTTGCAAAACGACCCTGCTGATCTCCTTGGAGGAGCTTTAAGTTAAAGTCACTGTGTTGCTCGGCAATACGAGCAGTCGCGACATTGGAATGGCAACCAAGAAAGAGAGAGAGCGGGAGAGAGAGAGAGAGAGAGAGAGAGAGAGAGAGAGAGAGACGCCGGAGTGTCTGGAGCCGCAGACATCGATCCAGAACTCGGTCGGCACGGATCCTCCGAGTCGCACAGAGCATCAGGGTCGTCGGAATAAGGGTGAGAGAGGGAAAGATTTTCGCAAGCACATATCGAAGTATACCTGAATTCCAAAGGGAGTCAAGGTCGCCGCACTAATTCGTCATGACCCGTGGCTGTCAAGCGGAAGAGCTCGGGTGGTGATCAACGTGTCTGGATTATTACGACGATGACGATGGAGCTCCCTGTCGCCACAGAGTGGAGTGGTAGTTAAGGCCTTGGGCCACAGTAACGGGTATAAAATCATGTGCGAATTTAACTATTTTTTTTCGTATGAAAAAGTGATTCACTCATAAAATTAATTACACATCTATTTAGTATGGATATCAAGCTGTTAGAATTTTTTTTTTCCATGTGCAAATTGGCCGACTATTCGAAACTTCTCGAAACAGCTTTTTTCCAATTGGCGTGACAAATAACTTTAACAATTTTCACTCGATTTACTTCAAATTTAAAAGTTATGATCCTAAATGCATTTCGCAGAGCAGTATAACAAAAGAAAATATTAGTAGTCTGCCTTTTTATACATCGAAAAAAATATATATTTTATAACAGCTGGATATTCATACTGAATAGATGTGCAATTAATTTTATGAGTAAATCACTTTTTCATACGAAACAAATTGTTAAATTCGCACATGATTTTATACCCGTTACTGTGGCTTAAGGCTTTAAGGAGGGATATACCTTTAGGCGAGAAATAAATGGCTAATTTTCAAGATTTTTTTTTTAAGAAAATATATGTTCACCTTTTTCGAGAATTAGGGTATATTATATCACTACTTATGGCTGTTACGTGGTGTTTTTTATTTTTATCAATCGTCAAAAGTGGCGGAGGTATGGTACGGTCTTTTAAACGGGTTGCACCGGATGTTGTCGGACGGCGTGACACGTACCGTCGGCACGATTAATCTGAAGAAAAAAAAGCACCTATGCAGACTTTTCTTTCATTTATGCTCATACGCAGAATATGAACCAAGAAAAAGTGAGAAATGTTGAAAAATTGATGAAATGGTACACTTTAAAATAAAAAGATTGACTTTTCCGGAAATAATTGCTACGTTTTGCAAAAAAATATCCTATTCTTAATTTTCAAGAACATTTAGAGTCATGATTAAGAGTAATGAGGGTAAAAAGATTTATGCCAAATTCCATCAAAATCGGTCGATTAGTTTTTTAGTCATACGTCACGTCAGTTTGAAAAATGCAATTTAGCAGACCGTTTCCATACCTCCATCCGCTTTCACGATAAAAAATACCATGTGACAGCTAAAAGTAGTCATAAAATATGCCCTGAGTCTCGAAAATAGTGGAGAAAACTTTCCTTTTAAAAAAATCATCAAAATCAGCATATCTTTTCCTCGCCTAAGGTGACATACTTTTTTTTTGCGCTAATCATTTAAATAAATGACGTCGTATGAATTCAAAGCCAAGCGTATATCCATAAAGGTTTATTATTATAAAGAAATAGAAGCAGTTTCAGGGCGTTAGTAACTTCAATGAAAAATAGAAAAACAAAAAAACCTGTAAGTCGACGTGTGTATCTTACACACGTCAGTTTTAATTGTTTCTTAGAACAATTTAAAAAGTTAATTGCAATTGTCTTAATTACCAGCTGCAATTAACATAGATTGATCCAAGCAATTTTATTGCAAGATGCAATTAATAGTTAATTGCAATTAATGTCAATTGCACTTGAATTAATTGCAATTCCTTTTTTAGTCAATTGCACTTTAATTAATTGCAATTCCTTTTTTAGTCAATTGATGAACTGATTGAAAATTCAGGTGATTAACGCCCAAAAGTAGTTGATTATAGACAGGCACCCTATGAGGTCAAGCCAAAAATCTGACTCTGTATCCGGTTTTATGCGCAGCAGGCTAAGACGACAGTGTGTCATCTTACACCGACGTCTGGTATGTCAACTTACCTACAAGTGAATGCGGATGTTGTCTATTTGTGGTGACAAAAACTTTGGCGTTGAAATATCCGTTGTGCAGTAAGTGTGACGTGCAATGACCCTAGATTATGAATAAATTAGTTCAACCAGGAAAAATCTTACCCGACAGGCATTTTTAGCACCAGATAATACGTGGTCATTTTTTTATACTTCAAAATCTCGGCAATAGAACGTCATCGTTACTCGTATGGCGCGGATATTTGAAAATACATTGAGGCCGTGTCGTATTATTCGACTGTGTCGTCTTAAGGCGTTACCCCCACTTGTAGCGCAAAAAAGGCCTTTTTCATGAATTTTTTTAAAGAAAACTACAAAACTTTTTTAATCGATCAATATACCATCTTAAAGAACACGTCTTGAAGAACTTTCAGTAATTTTTTTATTGAAAAATATTACATTGTTTAGTGGCAAATGGCCGTCAATGAAATAATGTTTTTATATACACGGTTTGCGGTATATACATTGCGGCGAAGTGGATCATCTGAAAAAAAAAATGCGGATGGATTTAGTCGAATATAAGTATAAACTAGTCTTTAATCGAAGGATTTTAAAAAATATTCATTTTTCACAAAATGGCGGACGGTCAAAGTTAATAGTTCGATTTTGACGAAAAAAAACGGCCGTTTTTTGGCTATAAAACGGCAATTTTTTTTCGAAAAAAAAAATCGAACGATTAAAGACTACATTTTTATGTATTAAATAAGCCTGCAAAATTTCAAGAAGATCGGGTCATTAGTGTTCGAGTAATCTTGGTCACCGACTTCGGAAATGCCATTTTGAGAAAAACGCGTTTAAGGAAGCTTTCCAGTGTGACAGCCCGAAAAATCGCTGTTTTTCGCGATTTTTTTTTTAAAGAAAAAATAATCTAATCGGTCTGGTTTTTTTTTGTATATTAATTGGGTATTGAAGAATACAAAACAATTTTTTGAAGATCGATTTATTTATTAATTAATATCTATAAAAATGATGAAACAATTGTTGCAGAAAATGCACTTGGATGTGGTGTCCACGTTGGGGGTCACAATTTTGATCTGAAACAAAAAACACAAAAAGATTATTGATCGGTATATAATTGGCTTTCGTGCTATGGAGGCATTTTTTTTTTTTGCAAAAATGGCGCCGGTTTGAACAAAAAGTATCGATTTTAGCATTTTTTTTGGCAGTTTTTTTTACAAAAAAATAGGAAGATGTCAAAAAAAAAAAAAGCTTCCATAGCACGATAAACAATGACGTTGAGAATATTGTGTAAAAAATTCAACTCGATAGCTTTAAAACTCTGCCCTCCAAGTTGGACACCGTTTTGAAAAATGCTGTTTCGAGAAAAACGCGTTCAAAGTTTCGCTGTAGCTGTAGCGCTCCGTTGCCTTCTTCCAAGAAATGCTGTACAGTAACCGAAATAATCTGAATTTCGGCATGAAAATTTCAGGGAATATTCGGAAGAGTGTATACTATTCGATAAAGCAAAAAAAAAAAAATCGATTTTTTGAAAATTTCACACTGGAAAGCTCCCTTAAAGGCAGACTAGCCGGTCGTTTACACAACGGATTCTTCTCTTTCAACGCTCATATCTCAGTCAATTTTGTTCGGATCGACTTGAAACTTTCAGGACATATTCTCAGATACTTATACTTCAAAAAAATGCAATAAAAAAAATCGATTTTTTCGAAATCGCAAGTGGGGGTAACCCCTTAAGCACAACTCCCCTACATTCCTGATGACCCTGCAAGCATTCCGTCACGTGACTTCGCCGCACGAATTCTCCGCAACGACCAACTTCGCGGCGAGCTAACTTTGCTGATGGTCTTCGAGCCTCGGCTAATGACGAGAGACTATTCTCGTCCTGCGTAGAGACGGTCAGCTGATTGCTCGTTTGGACGTGCAAAGCTCGCCAAGGGAGTCTGAAGTTTCCGGAGTCTCTCCCGCAGATGTGCGATGCGTCAGCCAGAAGTTCAACACGCAACATTCCAGCACGCGACCGCGTCTTGATCGTGGAACAAGCTCGGTCTTAATTGCGAATTTTCATTCGCCCCAACCCAGCTCAGCCGAAAGTTCGACGCGATTAGCCGGTCACCCGAAACGCTCTTCGGCATTCTTCCGATCACGATGAATAGGCCAATTGGGGAGGATCGCGAGCCGAGGCACCGTGACGTGCAACTCGCCGAATTGAAACGCCAGTGGATTCGTTAAGGGGGGAGATACCTTTTGGCTAGGAACAATTAATCCTGATCTTCGTCATTTTTTGTTTAACTCTTCCACTGTACACTTCCACCACGTACCTCTGAATGCATATGGGGTCGATTCGACCCCAGACGTTTTTCAGATCGTTGAATTTCGGTCAATAGCATTTTTTTGTAGAGACGTTTTTTGCAGTCGTCGATCTTTATTTTATGGCCCAACATTTGTTTTTTGAGATAAACAAAAATTAAGTGCCCAAACATTCGTTCGAAGTGGGAGATGCGTTGAAAAATACGTACTTGCACGAAAGTTATGACCATTTTTTTTTCTTCATAATGTAAAAAAACATCTATTGAGGTTTTTAGAGGGGAAAGTTTGTAGATACGAAAAAAGACAGGGTAGACTGGCTTCCAAAAAGTATATTTATTCGGAAGTTTGAATTTGAGCATTTTCGGGATAAGGAAAAATGTAATAAATCGACTTCTTCGACAGATAATTGTTGAAAACGTACATTGTCGGCATTTTTTTTATTTCAATGATTTTTTATCATTCATATTTACCCAAATCGACGCATGAGTACATACGGTGCTCGTTGCACATATCCCTCCTGCATAACGGACACATGCTTTTCGTTTTATGGTCGGCATTCGAAATACATAATTTACTATAGTAGCGCAAAATAAAAAATATCTATGAACATTTTCTATCGCAACTTACATGTCGTGACGAAACGCCACATTTCAGAAATAAAATGTTTTCACATTCACCGCACTATTGCATAAACGGGGTCGATGCGACCCCATTTCGTTTTCGACAATTGTCCTCAGTAAATGGGTAGGTTGTAGGATGGGGGGGGTTCTTCATAATTCTTTTGACTTAGGGTGCCATGGTATTTTTTTTTTTTATTAATCTTCGAAATGGCGGAGGTATGGCACGGCCCTGTAAACGGGTTGCGGAAGACGGATTAATCGGAAAACAACCAATAAGGACTTTTCTTTCGCTAACTCTCATGCCCAGAATATGAACCAAGAAAAAGTGAGAAATGTTCAAAATCGTTGAAATGGCACGCTTTGAAAGAAAACGATTGAATATTCCGAAAAAAATGGATACATTTTGCAATAATTTTTTTTTTCGAAAACATTTAGGATTATGTTTTAGACGATAAGATTGGAGAAATTTATACGAAATTTCATCAGAATCGGTCGATCACTTATTTAGTTATACGTAACGCCAGTTTTTATAATGCAATTTAAAAGACCGCGCCGTACCTCCGCCATTATTGAAAATTGATAAATTAAAAATGCCATGTAACAGCCAAAAGCCGTAATAAAACATACCCTAAATCTCAAACATGGTGACAAAAAAGTTCCTTTAAAAAAAAAATTATGTATATCAGCAAATTATTTCCTAGCCTAAAGTTATCTCTCTCCTTAAGCCGAATCCAAAAACCGACCGCGAAGAAGGCGAAGGCGAAAACAATTTCGTAAAGAAATTTGTAAAGAAATATCGAGGGGTGCATACTTTTTAATCTTTTTTTGACCGAGTTTTCACGTCTCGAAGACTATTTTCGCTTACCTTCCTCGCGCCGTGATTCGTAGCTAATTAAGTCTTCGCTGAAATAATTTGATTACCGCCCCATCAGTTATTGGATCGGAGGCTTTTACGAGAGATGAATTCGCGAAGATTTTGTGACTAGAGATACTTAGCTGCGCGTGTGTGTGTGTCGTCGAGAAAAACGCATTAAAAGTTTGAACTAACATTTAGCAATAGAAACTTTTGACTTTCAATAATCCTTCAAGTCCTTTTCGAAAAAATGTACAGCGTATTTTTGTGAGAAGTAGTATTTGCCCGAAAAATTAAGCTTTCGGGAAAAAATCAAATTTTTATTTCGCGTGCAGCGTGAATGAAGATAAT
Source organism: Ophion costatus (assembly GCA_951751655.1). Lineage (NCBI taxonomy): Eukaryota > Metazoa > Arthropoda > Insecta > Hymenoptera > Ichneumonidae > Ophion > Ophion costatus. The sequence continues at coordinate 4,664,618 of OX632359.1, forward strand.
TAAATTCTAAACACGAAGTACTGCAGAAAAACTTTGTTGCGGATCCTGTCATCGAAAAAGAATGATCAAAGATCATTTTTACAGCCACATACGGGGTCAACAGAAGCTCAAAAATGATCGAACTGAGTTTTCTCATAGATGGTTAAGTTTTTTTTTACGAAAAACAAAGCATCAGGCTCAACTTCCCTGAGGCAAAGCTTATGGACGATTCCATTTGAAAAATGTTTCGTATTGGGAATTGAATTATCTTTATTCTGTTGACCTCGAAGATTGCTCAGAATGCTTAATTTTATCTTGCAAATACCAGTCATCACGAAAATGCGCTATATTTCTTTTTCGCAGGGATTTAAAAAAAATGCAACTTTTCTCTTTAATTCGTATTGTCTTCTATATAGCGGATTTTTGTTTTTCTTCGTATTTTTCATACTATAAATCATATTTTTCCCGGTCCCAAAATCTCCATGAAAAAACCTTACAAAATGTTAATTCGTCAATAATTTTTGTGTCAGCGTTAATTACAATTTACTTTAAATATTTAATTGAATCATAATGACTAACATTCTAAATGTAAATATGTAAAAACGTAAATGTAAATATGTTAAAACGTAAATGTAAATATGTAAAAAACGTAAATGTAAATGTGTAAAAATGTAAAACATGTAAATGCTTTAATATATCAACAGCTAGTTGACCTATTCCGTTTCTCCCTCCGTTCGAATCGAATGCGATACTCAAGCCAGGGAGAAAATTGCGAGAAAATCGTCTCGCACCCAGGCCAGGCTTGTTAAACTTTAATTTTGTATGCTTGCTGGATGTGGGCTGATGGTTGGAAGTAAAGGGAGCTCACAAAGAATAAGAATATCGCGAGTTTTCGCTTGTCAGCTACATCGAGGCACTTTTCCTCTCTGGCCCTTTTTCTCTTTCTTCTTTCTTCCCCAAAGTTTTTTTACTCTCTGTATATATTCCCTCTCCTCTCTCTCTCTGTCCCTCTGCCTTTCACGCTTTTTCCGAGCACCCCTAGTGAGAGCTTTGAAATTCAGTGCTTCAGCTTTAATCGCGGGGGTCGTGGCGAGAAAGCGAGCAGGAGGTAAAAACGTCAGCAGTGTCTCCGGCTCGACGGATCTCTCTGTTGGAAAAACTTTTAGTGGGCGCGTTACGCTCGCTGAATTGGTATCTCTCGCTTTGCTGGAGTATATTCACGTATTATTTCTTGCTCGAAAACGAAGGGTGTCCCAAAATGACCTGATATTTTAAATTGCGCGCCATTTTTTTATTTTTTCCTTTTCAAATAAATAATACCTTTTTCTTAATCAATAAAAATGTCAGATCAGTTTGAGACACCATATTAGTGCTTAAAGTTGTCTCTATATGCGAATGGTCTATAACGATAGCCTTGATAACATTAAGATCACGGTAAATTGCACTTTTTTAGTGTGGGCAATTGATTCTTACACGTAACCGACTGGTATTGATTATAACAATTTACATTCCTCTCTCTCTCTTCCCGCCCCCCCCCCCATTCCTTGTCGTTCACGAATAAACATTTACCAAATCGTCCTTGAAAAGGAGAAAAACACCATTGTAAATGTGGAGCACTTTGAATGTAATTTTCCCGAGAGAAAGGTCGTATGAATTTAAAAAAACGCAATTATTGTGGTGACTACATGGAGACGTGACACAAACGCCGGTAGATGCATGTAAATATGCGGATTTGTGGTAATGACGACACTGGAGTGCCGGCCGAGTATTAGCGATAATTGGTGTGGACAAGAGGGTCGATCAATCGCCCTGGAACGCTCAACACCATGTAGGAATACGTGATGAGGTCTGTGCTGCTGCGATCCTAAATTCCTGCGGTATCCAGCGCTCTCTCTCTCCCTCTCTCTCTCTCTCTCACTCTCTCTTTCTCCTCACCCCGACGGCGTATGGTTCGTCCGTATGCGTCAGCGAATTCCCGAAGGAGTACACTATTCACTCAGGATGGTGAGAGAACCTTCATGCGTCAGATGGAGAGCGCCCGTAGATGAAGGAATGAGAGGGAGAGAGAGAGAGATTTATATCCCTATAAAACCTTCGCGCACTACCATGAAAAACACTATTTTTTTATACAACATGGATATAATTTTTATTTTTATTTTTTTATCTGCGGTTAAATTTTTATTATTAATTATAATAAAAATTTGACAGCAGATAAAAAAACGAAAAATAAAAACTCAAATGTTTTTTTTATGGAATGGAATACATTTTCTATAATATTTTCTATAATATATAAGGTGCACGATTTCGACGGACCTTTCACAGAACTACAGCTCCAAGTCGCGAAAAGAATTTACAATCCACCAAGCCAATTACAATCCACAAACGCAACAAATAAATGAAGAAACAAACCAAGTGATAAGCATTGACGGATAATCATGAGTTCTGTGTGACTTTTTAATTTTCAAAAATCGTTTTTGCAGTTTTTTATTATATGGGCAAGCAATATATATTAAACAATTAAAGAGAAAACCTTCGAACAAAAAACAAAATCTAGTAATTAAGATAAATTTGCAAATAATGAGGCATCCTTTGTCTGTAAATCTGTAAACCACTGTATCTACGTATGGTGTAATTTTTCTGTAATTTTTTTGTTCTAAAAAAATCGACATGTACCACAATCCCACCAATTTTGTTTTGTCTAAATATAACATTGATTTATATATATATATATATAATTACCCAATACAAATGTGTACATCTTCATGACAAAAATATTTCAACGAAACAGAATCGCTACGCCTCGTTCGACCCCACCCTACTTCTAATGAGTGACTACTTTCCTTTGAAATACAAACCTGAACGTAAATTTTGACAGCATACCACGCAAATATTTGACGATCGTTTATTCGGGCCTAGTGTTGACGTTTGTTAAGGGATCTAGCGTGCACTCGCCTGCCGTTAATCAATATTTACCAGCATCAAATGCATTTCCGGAATGTAGCGTTCATTTTCAGGGTTAATTGGCAAGGTCCAATGGGGCCAGTGCGAGATTTCCACAGCGTGCCAAAAGTTTAGGCTATTCACGCTCGTAACGTCCACCGCTTTTGTCTAATGTATCACGTGCCCACAAACGTCCTTGCCAGAAGCCGACGACATTGTGCTTGCGAGAAAAAAAAGTGCCAGTGGACAAACGAAAGTAGCGCTGCTTACGTAATTTGCATGAAGCACCGCGATGTTGGACATGAAAAAGGGGACGTTTCGTGAATTGCACTAGGTAATGGACTACCTTGACGAAGAACCAGCCCCTGAGGGAATTTTGTCCCATGGATTATATTTTCGTGGGTGGGATGAAGAATACAAATCCTGCATTCAAGGGACACGCGTGAGTAGACAGACATTCTACAAAAGGGAAGCTGAAAAAGGGAGTAAATATTTGAAACGACCAAGATCCTTGAGGAATTCCTCTAAGGCATAGTTATTTATAAACAAACCTGAAAATTCATACATACATAAAACATTTTAAATAAGGATGGAATTTCATGTGTATATACAGGCTGTCCAGTAATTATTGAAATAGTTATTATGAATGGATAATCCTGCAACGGGCGATAGGTCAGATTATGTCCTACTATATGCGGAAATTTCACTTTAGTAAAAGATCCACGGTTTCCGAGATTTTGGGCTTTATGTTATTTTTTGGAAGAAAAATCATCCACTTTCGGTTTTTCGCATGCCATTTCTACAAATATGTGAATTGACAATAACCTTATACCTTTTTATAGTAATTGGCACGATATGCGTAGTACATTGTTTTACACCGCAGCCTATCAAAGTCAGATATTCGAATTGGTTTGTATAAAAATTCTGCATAAGATTTATCTTCAGTTTCCTTTACATTCAAGGTTAAAAAAAGAAATTGAAGGCGTTCATCTAGGTGGCTCTCCGAAAAATGAGATTTTTGGGGGGGATTTTTTCTATTGTACTAAAAAAGCAATCAACATTGGGATTGGAGGCTTCATTCCACACGTGCTTATGCATAAAAAAATTGCAGTGACGACAATGATCGGAACGCGGATGGAAAGAATGCTCGACTAGCGGGGTTTTTGACCACTATGCGTGACGTGCCAATGTTGCGGCTTAGGCGAAAAAATGCGCGACTGCCCGGCTTTTGTTGGCATTTTTGATTGTCCGGTTTGATCAGTAGACCGGGAGGGGAAGCAAAGCGGTGGAATGCCAAATTATTAGCCATGATAAACAATTTTTTTCCCAAATTTCTACTGTAAAAATTAATTTATGATACAAGGGCTTAGTTTAGGTTTACTGCAACATTCACATCTGAATATTATAATTAAAGTTTTAATCGAAATAAATTGAGGAATTGTCAATACGCAAAGGTAACAAATTACAAGAACGAATAAACCAGGTTTGCGGAGAAAGGTATGTGAGGTGATGGAACCGGCGTGGTTGGGGGATTTTCCTTTCCCTGCCCTTATGGTGGATCACGATCGACGGCAGCGACGCCCTTATTCAGTTTACGGACGCGGTCGCCACTTCTTTAGTAGACATGGAGGAGAAATGGTTAAAAAGAGCGGACCACTTTTTCAGTGGCTGGGGGGTAGGGGGAACCACTTTTTCAGCGGTAGGAGCCACTTTTTCGGTGCCCATGGCGGAGGCGGAAAGTTTAAAAAGAAGACCACTTCTTTAGTCGCTGGGAGGGGCACCACTTGTTCAGCGGTAGGAACCACTTATTCTGTGGACGGGAGAGGTCGCCACTTATTCAGTAGACAGGGGGTTAGGGGAGGAAACGTTCAAAAGAGGAAGACCACTTCTTCAGTGGCTGGGGGGAACCACTTGTTCAGCAGTAGGAGCCACTTATTCAGTGGACGGGAGAGGTCGCCACTTCTTCAGTGGACAGGGCGGAGGCGGAAAGGTTAAAGAGAGGGAGACCACTTCTTCAGCGGCGGGGGAACCACTTGTTCAGTGGTAGGAGCCACTTATTCAGTGGACGGAAGAGGTCGCCACTTCTTCAGTGGACAGGGCGGAGGCGGAAAGGTTAAAAAGAGGGAGACCACTTCTTCAGCGGAGGGGGGGACCAGTTGTTCAGCAGTAGGAGCCACTTATTCAGTGGATAGGGCGTAGGCGGAAAGGTTAAAAGAGGCGGACCACTTCTTCAGAGGCAGGTGGAACCACTTGTTCAGCGGTAAGAGCCATTTATTCAGTGGACAGAGGGGAAAGGTTGAAAAACAGAGGGTGACCACTTTTTCAGCGGCTGGGGGATAGGGGGAACCGCTTGTTCAGCGATAGGAACCACTCATTCAGTGGACGAGAGAGGTCGCCACTTCTTCAGTAGACAGGGGGTAGGGGAGGAAACGGTAAAAAGAGGGAGACCACTTCTTCAGCGGTGGGAGGACCACTTGTTCGGCAGTAGGAGCCACTTATTCAGTGGACGGGAGTCGCCACTTTTTCAGTGGCTGGGGGTTAGGGAGGAACCACTTGTTCAGCGGTAGGAGCCACTTCTTCAGTGGCAGGGGGTTAGAAGGGAGGAAAGGTGTAAAAGAGGGAGACCACTTATTCAGCGGTAGGAGCCACTTATTCAGTGGACGGGAGTCGCCACTTTTTCAGTGGCTGGGGGTTAGGGAGGAACCACTTGTTCAGCAGTAGGAGCCACTTATTCAGTGGCAGGGGTTTAGAAGGGAGGAAAGGTTTAAAAGAGGGAGACCACTTCTTCAGTGGCAGGGGAGGAACCACTTATTCAGCGGTAGGAGCCACTTATTCAGTGGACGGGAGTCGCCACTTTTCAGTGGCTGGGGGTTAGGGAGGAACCACTTGTTCAGCGGTAGGAGCCACTTCTTCAGTGGCAGGGGGTTAGAAGGGAGGAAAGGTTTAAAAGAGGAAGACCACTTGCTCAGCGGTAGGAGCCACTTTTTCAGTGGACAGGGGGGAAGTTAAAAAAAGAGGGAGACCACTTCTTCAGTGGCTGGGCGATAGGGGGAACCACTTCTTCAGTGGACAGGAAACCTTACCTTACGGTAAGAGGCAGCTCGGAGAAGACTGCCACTCGAGGCGGGCCGCGCTCCCAGTCCTATAGGCCAAGCGCGTACCATGAGGAGAGTCGGGCGCTTCGAGCGCGTTGGCGGGAGCCCGAAACTCCTAAAAGTCGAAGGCACACTTGGTGCGCGGGTCTCGCACCTCGGCGCTGGAATCGCCCGTCCCTCTGGACAAACTAATAATTCGCGGGTCGCTCGTTTCGACGCTATAGTCGCTTGAATTTCGGGTGCAAAATAATACGAATTGTCGATTCGGGCCCCGCGTCTACACAGCGTCGTGTTTGACAGCTCGTCACCTCAAAGTTGATAAATTATTTAAGTTTTAAATCAATTATTAACGCGGACGGTTAGGAATTTTCACAACGGAGGTGAGATATTTTGGTGCAACCTCGGCCAGCACGTTTACTTCGCGGTCCTCGCACGGCTCGGTCTTCGAAAAGAAATTTTTGTTTTAAATCTGGTGAGTGTAAATCTGGACAAATATCGCTTGTCCGGATTGAAAGGAAAAATAACGCAATGAAAATAAAATTAAAATAAATAATCGCATAAGCGTTTTTAACTGTTACGCTCTTTGCTAATAACGAATTTGTACCGGAGTCTGCTTATAGGTTATTTCCGGAGAGGTTTATTCTTGGCGAGGGCCTTAGAGAAATTCGGGTAAGATTTAAACTCCTTAACTTCAATAATTCTTTTTACGCCTACATACCCGAAGCTTCGAGCTCCGTGCCCCGGTGTCAGAGGCTCCGTCGAGGATTACCACCTCCGCGAGTGTCTGCGTCGCAGCGTTAGAGCTCGTGTGCTCCGAAGTATCCTTCGTCGAATAAGTGTACCGCGACGGTATGAGCGAACGGTGTATGCCAGGTTGTGCGAATGTTGCATGAATATTGTACACAAGGTGGACGAATGTTCAACGCTCGGCATGCGAATCTTGTATGAACGTTGTACGCGAGGTGTGCGCCGGGTTATCCGTGTAAATATTGTACGCAAAGTGTGCGAATGGTGTATGAACGTTGTACGCAAGGGGTGGGTTGAATGAGTATATATACTGCTTATAACGTTCTAATGCTGCTTGTACCTTTTTTGTTATAGATGACGCAGGAGCGAAGACGACAGCAAAAAATTAATGTCACCAATAAAAAGTGAGAAATGTAGAAAATCGATGAAATTGTACGTTTTGAAACAAAAAAATGAAACGTTTCAAAAAAAATCGCTACATTTTGCAAGAAAATAGTCTTTTATTAATTTAAAAAAAAATCAGGTCCACTTTTTAGACAATAAGGTTATAAAGATTTATACCAAATTTCATCACAATCGGTCGTTTAGTTTCCCAGCTATACACCACGCCAGTTTTGAAAATGCAGTTTAAAAGACTGTGCCATACCTCCGCCATTTTAAAAGATTAATGAATAAAAAAATACCACGTAACAGCCAAAAGTAGTAATGAAATATACGCAAAGTCTGCAAAAGGGTGGTATAATCTTTCCTTTAAACAAAAAATCATGATTGGCAATTTTTTTCCGCGCCTTAAGGTGTCTGCCCCCTTAATTCTCACTGGCGCGAGTCGGAATTCGGTGCGCGACCCGTTTCGACGCGGTGGGAGAGCGAATGGCCGCAGCAGTTTCTCGAAACTGGTCGGAGTGGCCGAGTCAAAAGGAAGTGGGTAAGCCACAGGGCATCGGAGGGAAACAGTGCAAAGAGTGACTTTTCATATACAGTTGTACCGTACGGTGCAAGCCCCGAAACTACGTCGACAGTGAGCAAATAGTCGCTTCAATTCAAGACCGTGTCTCTTGAATAATTGAATTCCGGACGAATATTCAACGGGACTCGAGGTCCTTGAGCCCCCAGGAGCTCCGAGTGGCTTCACTTTATTTCCAAATGCCATAATTGGCACGAGTATATAAAAGGCAGAGTTGGAAGGTTTTATACTTTTTTTTCCAACCTCGTATATAAGCTTTCTTTTTTCATTTTTATTTCCAATATTTCTTCGTATTTCGGGCTTTTACCGATCGGAACCGTTGGACCTTTGACCCCGCACTTGCAACTCCAAGATGTCTAGTTTTCGAAAAAGCACTTCGGAGTGTTGCTCACAGCCAACCGTTTCCCAATGCACCGCTGGATGGAATTTTCAGGAGGGCACAGGGAAAGTGGGCAAAACCATGTGCACGAGGGCCCCGGGAAACTGGGAAAAATCATTTGCATGACGATGCTGGAAAACTATGGAAAATCATTTTCAAGAAGGCTCAGGAAAAGTGTGAAAAACCATTTTCAGGAGGGCACAGGGAAACTGTGGAAAACCTGTGTCGATACAGACGACTTTATTCACACTGGGTTTCAGTTGTGTCAATCGGAAACTCGGATAAACTGCCTTGCCGCTCGGTGGACGGCGCACAAGCCACCCGATCACCCATCCGAGTATTACCACAAGCAAATGCTGCTCGATATTGGAGATCGCCGAAAAGTTTCGAGCTTTTCTATATGTGAAAATATGGTATTTGATTGAAGGATTTTTTCCGCTGTATACTTTCGATTTGTTAAACAAAGAAAAACCATTTTTTCGCAATAATCAAGACTCACTTTCGACACGTGCCGTTTTGTTATATTTGGTATTTCGAAAACTCGATTAATACGAATGAAATCTGTTCGATTTGTTGTTGTTAAACAACCTCGCTCAGAAGGGCGTTGCTCACTGCAAAAGACGTTTTCGAGAGGTGCTTCCCGGACATCATCCGTAAATCGAATATAATTAAATATTTTTGCGCATGAAGATTACGGACTGTTCTTTAGACGAGACTTTTTCAGATACGTAATTTTTTGAAAAATTTATCATGACAGTTTTCTAAAAAGAAATCCCATAAATAAGCTGTTTCCAACTCTTAGAGCTAGGCGAAATTACCGCCTTTCTCCATCCCTTCATTATCAGAGAAGTTGCAATGATTCCTACTATCCTAGTGGCTACGAATTTTCAGGACTTCCGAAGTCCGCCAGGAATTTCTTCCCTACCCAATTAAGCCGCAAGGGCAATCTAGGCCGATCAAGTAGATTTCGTCGCCCCCTCTTCCCGTCAGTAAGACCGTGCTCCGCCGGCTCACTAGACGCGAAAAAAATCTTCCCGACTCGTAGCTCCGTTCACGCTCATCCGCGTAGTTCCCTGCTGTGTACTTCACTCAGTTCGGTGACGTCGGAAAGTTACTCGTATCTTCGCGTACTGAATAAATGTTTTGTAAAAGAAAGTATCACATATTTTCGTTCTATTACCTTCATTCATTTCTTACAAATTATGCAATTTCGACACATATCTCGACTCTTCGATCGAAATAGATTGATGCTCGTGAACTCGCGGAGCAATGATTGAAGTGACGAACCATAGTAAAAACGTACCATAATTATTTACGAGAAAAAAAACAATCTTGTCCTTGCTGTGATTTTGAATAAAATAACGATTATAATAAATAAATAATGACGCTATGCAGGGATGGAAGAGTCAGTGTACTTTGCTTCGTAACTGCTTCGATCGTCTGCTGTCTTCCACAATTACTATCGCGCCTCAAAGTCGATCCGTACACGAGCGAGACTTTTCACAATAATGTCTGGCTCATTCACGTGTTTCAATTTATCGTCATTAATGTCTTCGTCCTGCTCGCTTTTCGAGGATTCACCTATCAAGTGAGTACCCGCCAATGGTGCCAAATACCGCGAGACCTAACCTCAAAAATCTTTACGTCGGTTTTCGAGGCCCACAGTGTGAAATTGTACGACTCTTTTTTTAAACGTACAATTACGCGGCTGTTTTGCTGGAATTTGAAGCTCCGGGAGCGACGAGATTCAGAGATCGACGTCTGCATTTTTCGTGCGGGGAATTCGAATTGAGGTTATGTTGATGGAACACGAGTGTATTTTCTATCTTTCGAGGCACACATTTTAGGGACAAATGTTTCGAACAAAAGTTTCACAATTTTAAGGAAGAAATAAAATGGTTTTGCTATTTTCAAGGTCATTTCGAGGTCACCTTGAGGTTTTTTTATGGGAATCAAGATTTGTTATTTCAGAATTATTTTTTGCTCGGCAACATCGGTATCTTTTGAAACTTTTTTTTCCTTCGACTTCAACTTTCGCAGATATCTTAAATAAATAACTTCTGCCGATTTATCGATAGATTATTCTGTCGATTATTCCAAACATCTTGAAAAATTGGAGTTCAACAGAAAAAAGTTTCAGACAAAAGTTACCCATTCCGCCACGCAACAAATTATTGCGAAATAAAAAACTGGTCCCCACTTAAAAAACCAAAGTTGACCTTGATATGACCTTGAGAATGGCCACGAAACGAGAGATAGCCACCACCATAATTTTTGTTCCCTAAAACCATGTAACTTCCGTTTCAAGCGTTTATTCCTCAAACGCATCGCTTCTGCGATATTTTCCCGTGCCGATTACAATCATTTGTTAATTCGTCGCAATTTTTTCCGTGGACCGTTTCGATGCGCAAAATTATTATTCAGGTGGGGCTCCGTTCCGCGTTTCTCGGCTACGTTTTTGGCATCGGAGTTTTGGTGTTCCTGGTGGCACCGTCATCCTGGCGATGCTTGGGCGCCTACATGACGATAATGGCGGTATTCCACTACAGCGAGTTTCTCTCCATCGCGTGGACGAATCCCGGCGCGATGACGCTCGAAAATTTCGTGTTGGATCACAGCGTGCCGTACGCCGTTGCAGCTTGCTCCAGCTGGATAGAGTTTCTCGCGGAGCGTCACTTTTTTCCCGCCGTCAAAGAGCTCTCGCCGGTATCGTGTCTCGGCCTTGCGCTCTGCGTCGGCGGCGAGGCGCTCCGTAAAGTGGCAATGTTCACAGCCAAGCGAAATTTCAATCACGTTATACAGACGGAAAAGACGGATGACCATCGACTGGTGACTCACGGGGTTTACAGGCTCTGCAGGCATCCGAGTTACGTCGGATGGTTCTATTGGTCCATCGGCACTCAGGTAGTTCGCGGCCGGAAACAGAAGGTGTCTTCGTGAATTTTTTTTTTCTCGGGAAACGAGTGCAGGTTTTTAACTTTTTTTTCCCACTAAAGGGTATCGTTTCGAGTATCTTTGACAATATTTTTATTGGGAAATATTTATAAAGGACGGTGATACAGTAAATTGCACAAAGCGCTGGGCAAAAAAAGTCCTCCGCGGCGACCGCTCCTGCTCGGGAACAAATCATCCGACATAAAAGAAACGAAATGAATTTAGTTTTTGTACCGTTTTATTTAATATTACACCCCACATGCCAGGGCGGCTAATCTTTTTATCTGCTCCTTTTTCACGTATGGAACCACCATGGAACATAATTTAATCGAATTTCTAATTCAATACTCCGGCTTTGGGTCAACGTTCTACACAAAATATCGATATATCAGACAGCAGACTGACATCAACCCCTTCGTTGGCAGAGAGAATTCGACAAAAAGTGCCCAAAATGGCAGGAAAAGTTTTTTTATCCCGACAACTTGCACTCTGTGGTTTTTGAGGGTGCTGATTACGGATCTGAACTGAAGAATCAGGAATTCACAATGACGAACAAATATGGCGAATGAAAATACAACTAATGCAGATTGATTTAGATGAAACTCGGTACTCAAGCTTCATATATTTCCACCTATGTATTGTATTATGCTCCATGTTGTCGAATTGACCATGAAAAATTCGATTTTTACAAAAATTCCAACTCGCTGTAACCCCTCAAGGAATCATCACAGTGTAACGCAAAAATGGCCGATTTACGCGATTTTTTCCCCGTGGTTGAAACATGCTAATCAGTCTGATTTGTTTGGTCAAATCAAAGCACTCGTGAAGAACATAAAATGATTTTTTTAACGTTTATTTTTATTTCGTATACATTTTTTCAACGTTTGACAATGTCTTCGAAAAAAGTCGTCATTTTTACGTAACTATTAAAAAATGAAGGTCGATTTGAAAAAAGTGAGCTGGTCAAGTGTAAGCGCGCAAGTGGAACGCGGCGTGTGTAGAACGTGTGAAGCAAAGTTTCACACGTCCGTTTTCTCGCTTTCAGTTGGTCCTTCAGAATCCCGTGTGCCTGTTGGCTTACGCGGTCGTCTCGTGGCGCTTTTTCCACGACCGTGTGATCCTGGAGGAGGTTACGTTGCTGACGTTCTTCGGCGAGGCGTACGTCGAATATCAGCAGGAGGTCGGCACAGGATTGCCCTTCATAGCCGGCTACCGAATTAGTTTATAGCAACCCGACGCGGTTTGAGCCGAAACGATGTAATATACTTGTAAAAAAAACAAACAAACAAAGCAGAAGCGCCTACGGGTTTGACTTTTTGAAAACTCTGACGACTTCAATTGACGCGGGACACTCTTGCGTGATGAAATGAAAGAGCGGTCACCCCGTAGCACCGCCGATTGTGTATTTGAAACACGCTGAACGCGTAAGTTTCGCTGGGCGAAGTTTTGCCTCGCGATCGAAAGTTGGCAATGCACATGAACCTCAAGGTCCACAGAGTCCCGCTAAAACGCCATAGGTGACATTGTGCGACGCGTGGACATCTTCAAGGGACTACGTCTACCTACAGGCCCGAAAAAAATGGCCAAATTCCGGTTTTTCTCTGGGATATGGTTGGTGAAAAAGAAACGCATTTTTTTTTAACACGACGGTAGGTATACTGAGAGCATTGAAAAAATCATCAAAAAATACGGAAAAACAACAAAAGCATAGCCACCGCAATGCGCTAAAGCAAATTATGGATTTTTTTTCGCGACCGTTAGAAGCTGCAGCTCATTCAATTTTAGGAATATTCCGTATTTTTTAAATAGACGCTGAGGTTAGCCGTCCGAATAGCTGATAATTTCACGTGGTTCACGCTGTACAACGCCCCAAACAAACAATACCAAACCTTAACAAATCAACCCAAAAAACACCCGAACGCAAATAAACCATCCCGAAAAACCCAAACATACCAAAAAAAAACCGAAACCCAAACACAGCCAACCAACCCAAATCGAAACAAACCAACGCAAAAACCCAAAAACCCAAAAACCAAATATACGCAAACAACATAAACCCAAATCGAACAAACCCAAATAAAATTATAAAGATTTTCTTCGGATGACTACGTGTAAATTATTCTTCCGGATACTATAGTAGCTTAAGGTAAATGTCCCAATTATTGAACAGCTAAGGATCTGGGGGATTGAATTCGGTGAGAAAAAAATGTAAAATCAAGAAAAAAAACCATCGATTTCATGTTCAAATGATACTTTGATATTTTTACTTTCGAAAAATCACTCTTTAAATTATTTTTAGATGATTTCAAATGAAAAAAAAAAGAATAACAATGTGAAGCATGCAAATGTCCCAATTATTGAACACTGGAAGTGCCTATGTCCCTAATATTGAACAGGCATGTCCCAATTATTGAACACTCGAGAATTCTCTTTCCCACTTGAAATTTTGTCCCTGAAATATCGGAGAGCAAAAAATATTGAACATTACATTCGTATTTTTAGGTTACATTTAGGTTATATTCTCTTTTTACTTTTCTTTATATGTTTATTGCACGAAAGTACAAATAAAAAATATATTTGACGATCTTAGAGTTATTATTAAAAGAACAAAGGTAAGTTTATTCAGGAACTTACAGTTTTTGTTTGAATAAATCCGATTCACACGATCTGTCACACGTTGCCTGTCTCGATGTTTTGATGGGTTTAATGACGCCATCTTGGAGAATTCGAGTGTTCAATAATTGGGACCACCTGGCCCCTTCAGACTATCACTTGTTCCGGTAGATGGCGCATGGCTTGGGTGGGCTACACTTGGCCAATTACGCTGCAGTACAAAATTGGTTGGACGAATGGTTTCAGTCCAAAGACGCGTCTTTTTATCGTCGCGGTATTTATGTATTGCCAGAGAGATGGCAAAAATATCTAAATAGCGAGGGACAATACCTCGAATCAACCATTTTTTGTATTTGTCTTGAAATTTTCGATTCTTCATTGGTCAAAAATCCCGGAAACTTAGTTGCGCACGTAGTATATTTAGTGAGGCTCAAAAAAAAAAACTATGAAAAACCTGGTGATAGGACTACCTTAAAAAGACGTAAATCATTTCCATCAACGTATTCCTTCAAAATAAATTTTCGAAATTTTCCATCAACGTATTCCTTCAACATTATTTTTTTCAAATAACCCAGATTTTCGAATGTCCCCAGTGACCTAATTTTTGACACGTGTACTTACCGCATTGATAGACGTTGCACGTCGAAAGGACATCGAAAAAACGTAGACCACGTGGTATTGTTTTTTATCGAAACTATATTTATTGTCTCATTTCATTTTGCAGAATTTATAATGTAACGGTATTGACTACACTTTCATTTTGAGTTTACATACGCAAATATATATATATATATATATATATATTTACATATGTACTTTCACAGTTTTTCGTATTACAGTGTATATTAAAGATACTTTATTACTTTAGCTTGATTTTGCACGAACATCCAGAAGCATTCGTTCCTATATAACAATTCTGATATATCTCTCTCTCTCTCTCTCTCTCTCCGGCGTTTCTACCAATGTACATTGCCCAACTACTCAATCGCCCTCTTTCCATCCACACTCGAACCTCTCGTCGACCGATGTAACACTCGATAACAGTTTTTCCTCTCTTCATTTGGCGGAAGTACGTTGCGTCGAATCATGCAAAAGAAAAGCCTACGAAACTGAGAACACACTGGCAGTAAGTGAGAAAAAAAAATATCGGTACCGGGCATTCGTGAATATTGAGGTGTGTGTATGTGTGGCTAGTTAATAATCACAAGTCATGCGCGAGCGGAAGTAAACCCCCATCGACGAAGCGCAACGACGCATCAGGCGCAATAACGGGTGACAACTACTCTAAGTAGGTAAAAATCACTGTCGGAGGTTCTTCGGTCTTGCTAAGGCTTCTGTGATTCGCTGCACCGGAAGTCACAGCATGGCTCCGCAAACTACACACGCATACCCACACGCGCGTACCACCGGCGGAAGGCACGAAGACACCTTTCGCCGTCTCCCAACCGGAAACAGCCAAAATCAACATTTCAAAAAGATTTTTCATTTTCTTTCTCTCTTTAAACAACGATATGTTCAATATTTGTTCAAGCAAACCTTTTTTTTCTCGGATCGTTTCGGCTTTGACTCTTACGACGATTTCTAACGCTTGGCGGGTTACAGCGCACTTTCGAAACACTCATTTTCAAAAATATGTACCAATTAGCGGCGAGCCTTTGGGGCTAACTTTTTTGAGTCGCCCATGAGGAGAAAATGCACGTGGGCATTTTTCACAAAATTCCACGTGCGTGTGGGAGTAGAAAAATTGCAAAAAGAAAACAACATTGAGCTTGCCAGTGCGTAAAAAATGAATAAAGAATACGACGAAAAAAAAGCTAATGGGTCGGTGGCCAATCTTCACAAAATTTCACGCGCATATGAGAGTAGAACAAACGAGAAAATAACTTCGTCCAAGATCGCCAGTGAGTGAAAAATTAATAAAGAATAAGAAGGAAAAAAGCCCATGGAATCTTTGTCCATGGCCATTATTCACGAAACTTTACGTGTACCTGAGAATCAAAAAATGCAACAAAAAAAAAACAACCTCGTTCAAGATTTACCTAGTAAATAAAAAAAAAAAAAACGAATAAACACTTTTCACAAAATTCCACGTGTATCTGAGGGTATAAAAATCGCAAAAGAAACAACCTCGTTCAAGATCACTAGCGAGTCAAAAATGAATAAAAAAAAACAAAAATAAAAAAGCCAATGGGGCTTGTGTCCGTTGCCACTTTTTCCAAAATTTCACGTGTCCTTCACTGAGGGTGGAAAAATCGAAAAAACAACTTTGTTCAAGATGTACCCAATGGGTAAAAAAAAAATAGGGAATAAAAAGAAAGAAAAAAACACAATGGGCCCTATGTCTGTGGCAATTTTTCCCAAAATTTCACACGTGTATCAGAGAGTAGAAAAATCGCAAACAAAGCAACCTCGTTCGAGACGACCTAACGAGAAAAAAAAATGAACAGAGAACAAACAAAAAAAAAACACAAGGGGGCCTTGTTCTTTGTCTTTTAAATGTAACCTCGAAAATTCTTCCGCGCCCTGTGGTCTCGATTGAGAATTGCAAAAGTATGTCCACACCTTTCGCCGGTAGTCCTTACACACTTATATTCACGCATCCGTATATATTTTCTTGTGTGCATCGGTATTCGCGTACGTCTATTATTTCTTTTTGTAAATGAATCTAGAAAAGGATTTGCGATCCATTACGAATGGAGTTCCGTTGACTTTTTAAACATTGCAAAATGGCTTCATCGGTAATATGACGTTGGAGATTACTATATATACGTATAAACGTTTTTTTTTTCTTCTACGATATTTGATTGACTGCACGTATCGCGATCGAGACAAGTACGAGCTCGCGTCACACGAGTGTTTCTTTTACCACGTGAATAACACGCTCCGGGACATTCCAGAACGATCCGATGCTCCTCTGACTAAAAACTAACAAAAGCTCACGCGCTGTGACGACAAAAAAAAATATATATATATAATATTTCATCCGACGTGAAGGCAAAAATAAAAATCATAAGAATTAGGCGCGTTTTTTGTTGTCGAAGTTGAGTCGTTCGTTTATCGATTATCTCGTTGCGGGACGAAAGAAGGGATCGCTGTCAAATTGGCCGTCACATCGAGGAAGCTTCGATCCCGTTCGTTCGCGCACCGCGTCGAGCGTCGGGCCCGTAAAAAATCCGTTCAAATATCGCCCCGAGTCGGGCCCCGAATGGACCCCGGTACGTAATCCCCGTCGCTGCGAATTGAAAAAAAGAAAAAACAAGAGCGAATTATTGTTAAAATTACGTGAAACGTCAGATGGATCGTAGCGGCGAGTGGGGGAACTAGGGGCAAGACGAAGCTGCGGGCTGAGACGAATCACAAGCCTGGCTACGAAATATCGTGTGCAGGGCACGGTCGTACACGCAGGTCTGAAAAGTCCGGCGTTTTCGCATTGTGAAAAGTGTCATCGTTAGCGAGGCAAAAACGTACATTTGTCCACTGGAAGCGCCGTCGAGTAGAAGCAGTCTTGTAGACATAGATATACCGCAATGGATAAATAACCACCTGGCAGCCTCTACTCAATTAAGGGGGGATTGTCTTTTTTTTCGCAAAATTTACCGCTTTTGGGAATTTTTTTGTGAAGAAAGTATACAACGGAAAACTTGTGAAACTTGGCATATAGTTTTATTGATCTGTTTACTACATACAAAAAATTTTATAAACAATTTCATCAAAAAATCCGCCTCCCACCCCCCTCGACGCGCGATGGTCCTTTTTTGATGGTGTGCACGATTTCTCAAAAACTATTCAACCGATTGCCTTCAAATTTGGACAGAATGCTCAGCTGACATCCTTTTATCGTTTGATGAAGCAAAAAAGCAATACGTTTAATAGTTTTTCATTTATAACAAAAAATCGATCAATTTTTTTCGAAAAATCGATACTTCAAGTTCAAAACGTCACCAAATCGTCAATTTTTTTTTTCCCTTCATCGAACGATAGCTATATGTGTCTAAAGTAAAATGCTTTTTGGGTTTTTGTTGCAGGATGAACGTGAAGGCTGTAATCGTGCACACCATCAAAAAAGGACCATCGCGCGTCGAGGGGGGTGGGAGGCGGATTTTTTGATGAAATTGTTTAAAAATTTTTTTGTATGTAGTAAACAGATCAATAAAACTATATGCCAAGTTTCACAAGTTTTCCCTTGTATACTTTCTTCACAAAAAAATTCCCAAAAAGCGGTAAATTTTGCGAAAAAAAAAGACAATCCCCCCTTAAGAAAACGCCTGATGCGTGCGTCGTACCGAACTGTGAGTAAAGTTTACATCTCCACCATTTTTTAACTCTTTTCAAGCAACAACAATCGTTTTGAAAACGCGAATTATGCAATAATAAGTACCTGTGACCCTGAAGAAATATATACGTTGCTCACCCTCCAAAAAAAATCATGAGCAACGATTAAAATTTGGCGTTCTACATGGAGTGCCCCCCTTGAAGCTATAAGAAAGGGCGAAGTGAACCTAGTAGGGCCTCTAGTAGGGCCTCTAGGAACTAGTTTGAAAACTAGTGGTTCCTCTTTTAAAAAAAGATCAGAACCGATTGTTTTACTTTCAAAATGAAAAATATCAATAAATATTGATTAGCTCAAAAGAACAATTTAAGTTGACTGATTCATATGTATTTTTTTATGTGTGCATGATCCTGGCGTTCTCATCTTGCCCCGTATTCCCCCATACGTTGACGACAGTCGTCTTTTCTTTCTTACCTCGACGAAAAAAGTGTGCGATTCTCCGTTGTTCGCAAGCGTATTTGAATAATGTACAAAATTATTTTCCAATACCGAACGGCGATTAATGGCACGGGCGTATATGTATTTATATATATATGTATATATATATGTACACATCGTACGGGAAGCTCAATGTGTTGTAGCACCACGGAAAAATTCAGCAATAATTTCATTTTAGCGATTCTACGTCGTTGAATTGCTCGTCAAACTTCTACTACCTTCGTACGCTTTTCTTCAAAGCATTTTCTTTTTTCGATACACGAGCGTCCCGTAGATCTGTCGTTATCGAATTGATCATTCTCATTATCATTGTTATTACGATGTTATATGCACTTTGAACGATGAAAATTATGGTGATGAAGTTTGCATCGTTGCAATGCAGAGTTCTTCCTCGAAATGGAGTGTCCTTATTTTTATTGCTTTCCAATTTATTATCTTTTGCACATACACAATGTGGGTATCCGAAGGAGTGTCTTAAGGCGGGATTCTACTTTGAAACTTTGAAAAGGCTAAATTGGATGAAAACACCCACCTGGAACACGTCGAAGGCATATTATATGGCCCAGGCATCGCTGATTGAGGGTAAGACAATTTTTTCTACGATTTATCACTCACCAAAACTTTAAACGCGTTTTTCTCGAAACGACATTTTCAAGTACCGTGGTCGTGATAACTAAAAAAGTACTGAACCGATCCTTATGAAATTTGGAACACATATTCTATATGTGTGTACCAACCGACCTAACTACAATCAACTTAAAATTTTGATTAGAACTATTTTTTTATTGCAAAAAAAGACCCAAAAAAAACGCATTTTTTTTTTCGTATTTTAGCCGCCATTTTGTTAATTTTGCACGTATATAAAATATTCTAGTTAGGTCGGTTCCTGAAGACATACTGAACATGAAACTATTTGATTTTTTTGTTTCAGACCATCCGTCGGGAAGATTTCACGACCACGGCAACGGTACCTGCTTTTCGAGGCGTTGGCTTTAAACATATTTTACGTGTACAAAAAATGAATAAAATACATTTAAAATTTTTTTTTTATGTACTTAAAGAGTGTATTTATTGAACAGTTTAAACCCCATATCGATATCTTTAATAGCATTCTCAGAAAAAATTCACGAAAATAGCGTTTTTTTCATGGTTTCAAAGTAGAATCCCGCCTTAAAGAACGATAAAGCGATTTTCGTAGGCTAAGTGTGCCGAAAGAACTAAAAAGGCAGATCGTAAGTATTAATATTCGTTGCTTGCCAACGATGCAAACTTCGGTCTCGTTTGAAATCTACGTAATACTCAAATTGCAACGATTATGTACATATACGGGGTGGCAGGAAGGGAGTCCAACGGAAACTCAAGATGCCTCCTTTACGACATCACCCCCACGTAAGTTCTACGATTTGTTTATTAGTTTTCGAGAAAAAAGCATTTTTGTATACGCCGCTTCTGCGTATGAACGGTCCTGATGATTTTTCAAACTTCTGTTATCGCCGTAAAGTGTACCGTTGAGCAGCAAAGAAATGGCCAACTGAACACTAACGCAAGTGCCATGGATTTTGATCAAAGTTTGAAAGATGGCTTCGGGAGTTGGGTGGCTAAAGTTTGGATGGTGAAAAAATACTTGCACCAGGCTAAATGACTCCCAATTACTATCGGAAACTTTTTCTTGAAAACAAAAAAATACTTCGGGCAAATACTTCAATACAATGATACGTGGCAACTAGATTTTCCTTTTGGACATCACTTCGCGGGCCCATCCGAATGGGGCCGTCGTGTGCGCATGCGTACAAAGTGACAATCATTGTGATTATCGATATTGTATCTTCGCGTTATTCCTACTTTATACGAATACGAAGGTCGTTTGAAAAGTCCGCGGAAACTCAGAGAGATGGCGCTAGTGGTGCGTATTGAGGTTATTTTACGTTGGTAGCATCTCTTGGAAGAAAACGTACAAAGTTTCAGCCAGATCGGTGAATTTCTATGTGTTTGGCATTCGTTTGAACCGAGAAGGTCGAGTGATTTAAGGGGTTAACCCCCCACTTGCGATTTTGAAAAAATCGATTTTTTTTATTGCATTTTTTTGAAGTATAAGTATCTGAGAATATGTCCTGAAAATTTCAAGTCGATCCGAACAAAATTGACTGAGATATGAGCGTCGAAAGAGAAGAATCCGTGAATTGAAGAACTGAAATTGAAACTTTAAACGCGTTTTTCTCAAAATGGCATTTCTGAAGTCGGTGACCAAGATTACTCGAACACTAATGAACCGATCTTCTTGAAATTTTGCAGGCTTATTTAATACATAAAAATGTAGTCTAATCGTTCGATTTTTTTTTCGAAAAAAAAATGGCCGTTTTATAGCCAAAAAACGGCCGTTTTTTTTCGTTAAAATCGAACCATTAACTTTGACTGTCCGCCATTTTGTGAAAAATGAATATTTTTTAAAATCCTTCGATTAAAGACTAGTTTATACTTATATTTGACTAAATCCATCCGCATTTTTTTTTCAGATGATCCACTTCGCCGCAATGTTGGTCACCGCAAACCGTGTATATAAAAACATTATTTCATTGACGGCCATTTGCCACTAAACAATGTAATATTTTTCAATAAAAAAATTACTGAAAGTTCTTCAAGATGTGTTCTTTAAGATGGTATATTGATCGATTAAAAAAGTTTTGTAGTTTTCTTCAAAAAAATGGATGAAAAAGGCCTTTTTTTTGCGCTACAAGTGGGGGTAACGCCTTAAGGGAGCTTTCCAGTGTGAAATTTTCAAAAAATCGATTTTTTTTTTTTTGCTTTATCGAATAATATACACTCTTCCGAATATTCCCTGAAATTTTCATGCCGAAATTCAGATTATTTCGGTTACTGTACAGCATTTCTTGGAAGAAGGCAACGGAGCGCTACAGCTACAGCGAAACTTTGAACGCGTTTTTCTCGAAACAGCATTTTTCAAAACGGTGTCCAACTTGGAGGGCAGAGTTTTAAAGCTATCGAGTTGAATTTTTTACACAATATTCTTAACGTCATTGTTTATCGTGCTATGGAAGCTTTTTTTTTTTTTGACATCTTCCTATTTTTTTGTAAAAAAAACTGCCAAAAAAAATGCTAAAATCGATACTTTTTGTTCAAACCGGCGCCATTTTTGCAAAAAAAAAAAAAAAGCCTCCATAGCACGAAAGCCAATTATATACCGATCAATAATCTTTTTGTGTTTTTTGTTTCAGATCAAAATTGTGACCCCCAACGTGGACACCACATCCAAGTGCATTTTCTGCAACAATTGTTTCATCATTTTTATAGATATTAATTAATAAATAAATCGATCTTTAAAAAATTGTTTTGTATTCTTCAATACCCAATTAATATACAAAAAAAAAACCAGACCGATTAGATTATTTTTTCTTTTAAAAAAAAAATCGCGAAAAACAGCGATTTTTCGGGCTGTCACACTGGAAAGCTTCGTTAAGAAAAAATGGCCGAAAAAGAATTGCGCGTGTTGATTAAATATTACTTTATGGAAGGCAAAACGCCTCAGGAGACTAAAGAGAAGGATCAACAAACTAGAGGAGCGTTGGACGAAGCGTATAAGCCTAAGAGTAGACTATGTTGAAAAATAAAAAAGGTTTATCCCAAGAAATGAAGTAGTTTGCATTTTTGCACGGGCTTGTCAAACGACCCTCGTAGTATGCATAAATTGAGGCGTTACATCTATGCGGCTCGCCCAAAAATGAAACTTTTTTGAGAATTCTTTTTTTCCAGAGTACTGAGAAGCCTATCGAAATGAAGTTTGGAGGGTTCATTCGACATGTGCTAAGACATACAAAAATGAATTTCTGAAAAAAAAATGGCAGCTCAGCCGTAGCTACACTAACAAGAAATATCGCTCGTGTCCGACTTCGATTTCGTTCAAATCATTGAAAACCATTAGACACGTATTTCTTTTTTATCGGCGGTAAACGGTATTAAGGGGGGACCACCCCTCAACCAAAGGCGTGTCGAGGGATGATTTTGCAGTTTCGCCCACAAGCCGTCCACCGATTTGAATAAAAGAAAATCCTGATGTAAAGCAGTGAAAAATGTAATATAGAAGTATTTTTAAAAAAAACAAAGTTAAGGGGTGACACGCCTATCATTGAGGGGTGATTTCCCCTCTTAAGTAAGAAATTCCCTTCCTTTTTCAGGTTTTCCATCCAGGTTTTGCAGAAATTCCACGTTTTGCAAATTAGCCGGATTAGGCTCGAATAAAGAACATTTTCTTTTCATCAAACATATCTTTTTTGAGTTAGAGAGATGTTAGTCTTTGTAAACGTTACAAACGATACGGAAAAATTATATACGTAAAAACAGCAATGACTGATTTTTGTGAAAAAAAAACAACATTTTTAACCGACGTGAAGAAACAAAGGAAATTGTCAACTCGATCATTCTATTGAAGAATTATGTTGGACTGGATAACATAATTTTTTTAATGCCAAATATATGGAAATTTGATAAAATTGATATTTATTTTTTTCAACTGAAACTCGAAACTTAATTTAAACATCGTAACGTTTTAAAAAATGCATTAAAAGCAAATACAGAACCTGTTCTTCATTATAAACAAAAGTTTGTACGCCGGTGAAAATAAACAAAAAATAAATATAAATACTTATCTATAATGATAATGATGTGGTTGCGTATCGACAGATCGAATGCAAATGTATTTTTGTAGCTTTACTTTTAATTTACATTAATTGACGAATGGACCTTTACAGTAAATTAGTTTTCAGTTTTTTTAATTCTCAATGTTTGGCACTGACATAACTTTCTTTTGTGTATAATGAGGAATAATATGAATATTAAAGAAATACAAAAATCATTAATTTTTTACTGTCCAGTTCTTTTTCAAGTCGGTTTCATTTTTTTCATCTCTTTCAAAAATAAAACTGTGACAAAATTGCAGAAAATTTCCAAAATTCCCGGACTTTTCCCTGATCATTCCGGGAGGAAAGAAATTCCCTGAGTTTTCCCTGTTTTCCACATGCGTAACAACCCTGCGTATTATCGACGTCAATAAAAAGAAAAGTCAATTTTTTTTCTATTCAGATGTAACGCCTCAATAATCACAATGATATTTGTCCATATATATATATATATATATACATTTTATTGTTATCATTGTTAGCATTATTATATGCATATTGCTCGCAAAAACTGCAAATGATAGCAACAATCTAGTACAGTAATGATGATAATCATAATGATTTTATATTACGATCAAATTCATGTTGACGAACCATATGTATATACAATAATAATAACAGTAGTAATAATAATTGCAATGACGCATGCGCGCACACCCACACATAACATGTACTTTAGATGAATATAATAATGATAATAATAATAACAACAGTAACGATAATTGATATACTTGTATATGTATATGTGTGTGTAAGTATATATATTGTTGGTGAAAATAAATATTCGAATTCCCATGGCAATACGCGCGTATACGAGATTTGGCCAATCTCACTATCGTCAAATATCCATAAGTGAATATCCATAAGTCGAATATCCATAAGTACGAATATCCATAAGTACGAACATCCATAAGTACGAACATCCATAAGTACGAATATTCATAAGTACGAATATCCATAAGTACGAACATCCATAAGTACGAATATCCATAAGTACGAACATCCATAAGTACGAACATCCATAAGTACGAACATCCATAAGTACGAACATCCATAAGTACGAACATCCGTAAGTACGAATATCCATAAGTACGAATATTCATAAGTACGAACATCCATAAGTACGAATATCCATAAGTACGAACTTCCATAAGTACGAACATCCATAAGTACGAACATCCATAAGTACGAACATCCATAAGTACGAATATCCATAAGTACGAACATCCATAAGTACGAACATCCATAAGTACGAATATCCATAAGTACGAATATCCATAAGTACGAACTTCCATAAGTACGAATATCCATAAGTACGAATAGCCATAAGTACGAATATCCATAAGTACGAACTTCCATAAGTACGAATATCCATAAGTACGAATATCCATAAGTACGAACATCCATAAGTACGAGTATAGAGTAGAAATGAGTTTGTTCGTTTGTTCGGGTTTGTTTGGGTCCATAATCCATAAGTCGAATATCCATAAGTGAGTATAGAGTAGAAATGAGTTTGTTCGTTTGTTTGGATTTGTCTTTGTCGCTCGTTTCTACTCTATACTCACCCCCTCTACTCTCTTATGGATATTTGACTTATGGGTATTCAACTTATGGATATTAAACTTATGGATATTCGGTTATGGAATATTCGACTTATGGATCTTCCATCCCAATCGGATAATCTATCCCCTCCCGTTTGCCATTTCTGTTCGTCACGGCTCACTCGAGCAATTTGTCCCTTTCTTTTCCATTTCGCTTTCGTTCGGGTCACACGTACTTTACATTAAGCGAACTTTAGCGAACCTTTATACTTTTATATTAATTGTATCTTTCATTTCGATAAAATATGTTCCACTGTAAAATCAATATATAACCAACATATATATATATATATTCACGCACACATACACATATAGTAATAATGATTTTTATAAGAGATATAGCGATATCGGCGACGATAACAATCAGGCGAAGTAACCTTTCGCGAAACTCACAAGACCGACACAGAGCACGGTATGAAGAAGGCTCTGGGGTCTCTCGTCGATGGAAAAACTGATGGTGTTATGCACAACAACGAGTAGATATATACTTTTTATATCTTTCGCGGCCATATTGACGGTGGGTTTCGGATGGATTATGTTTACCGGCGGGGGTGGCACAAAGTCATCGAAGCCTTCGGCATCGGCGTCCGTGAACACCAGCGAGGATGGGATCCATCTCGCTCTGGGGCAGCGTCCGAATTTGAGATCGTCTTTCTTTTATTCACGAGCTCCCGCTTTGGGAGCTTCGGGCTTTAGGAGACGGAAAATATCGGGGAGGGTCAAATGTCCCGGTGAGAAAAAACTCTCTTTAAGGGATCTCCGTAAGCTTGAAGTTAAAATAATGCAGATTTTTTTTGGCAGTTCTACAGCTTAGGGTCGTAACTTCGATTTGCAAGAAATGGTAGGAAGATTATCATTCAATCATTCTGAAAATAATTAAAATATTCAATGGGATGAAATAATAAAGGAATAATGTATCAATCGTGAAATAATAAAGGACTGTGTATCAATTGTGTGTAAAATTCCGACCTCGTCATGCCAATACTCTCATCGGAAAAAAGAATGGAAAATCGATAATTTTTTCTTGAGCGCCTCGAACGGATCGCCGGTGTTTATTCCCCGGGAATGAGAAGTTTGAAAACTGCAAAAATTCCTCACCGTGTACAGGGAGAGACGTTCTTTCCTCGGACGGCCTTGAGGCCGAGGTCGATCGATCCCGAGTCCTGGACCTCCATGGCGTATATACAGCCGGAGAATCCCTCGCGGTATATACCGTAAGTCATGGCCCAATCGGGCACTCCGCCCAAATAAACGCTGCCGCGTACGTTGAGAATTTGCTGCAGGCCGTCGCTCATGCCGGTCTCCGTGTGTTCGCCGTCCACCTCGACGTTGCCGTCGCTCTGCACGCGCTTCATGATTATTCTGTGGCGTTGGCCGTCGTCGACCCTCTGGGCCGTGACTCTTATGGTCGCCGGACCGGAGCCCAAATCGTATTGGTACTCGACGTACCTGTGAGACGACAAAATTTGTGAAAATTCCTCCACGCCGATGGGGACGCAAACCAATTTCGTTTTTTTTCCTTCCGGACTCGAGCGAGATATGTCTGTGTAGGGGGGAGAAAAGATTCGCCGGCAAAGTCGAGCTATTGGAAGTACAAATAAGTATCCGCCGTTTTTTCGATAAAAAATTGGGCATTCATTGCGAAAGAACGGTACTTCGTGTTTTATTCAAGTTGAAATTGCTTGTTGAGTGACTCCCGACGTAAGTGCAGGTCTTTTTGCGTTTCGTTGACGTCAAACTCGCCCTTCTTAAATTTTCGAAACCACTCACAGGTTCTCTCACTCGAAGCACCCTCGCCACATGCTTCTGCAACCAATCGACGCGCCTCGGCTGCAGATTTCGTCAAATTTAATAAGTGAATCAAAAGTTCCCGCAATTGACGGTTATTCTGCTCGAAACTCGACATTTTTCGGACGAAAACAATTGAGTGACGCTGATACAAAAACGCTAATATTTCGAGGTTATGTTCTCGCCGGATGTCCAAACTTGCGATATGGCGTTTTACATCCGACAATTTCAACCATAACCTCCTGGTGGGGCTACTTTGTGTCAAACGGCGCAGACTTATTTGCACTCCCAATATATTCGTCAATTTCAAAAGGTGGCTCATTTTTTCCGATATTTTCTTCATTTTTGGGTGGAATCGTGTTTTTTTAGAATGTTTTATATAAAAAAAAACAGTGGCTGGAAAATATGTTGAAAATTCGATTGAAACGATTTTCGTCGCAAAACGATTTTTCAATTTAGTTAGAGGGCTCACGTTGCGTGATCTTTTTTTCTGTCGTGTGATAATATTTTTCGCCGACGATGGAGAAAAAAATGACGATTTGTATATAGATATATAGAGGGTGTTTGGCACATGGACCGACAACGTTTTGGGGGATTAGGGAAGGTGTCGCATGGTACTTTTGTCACCCTCAGACCCCGTGTCCTAAGTGTCACGATAATTAAGATACGATTTCTTTTCCGTTTTTTTTTAATTACCCGAAATTTAGCCTCTAAACCGTCATAACTTTTTTGTTCGTGGTTGCATCAGCGCGAAATAACTTTTCTTGTATTCCGCAATGTACGTATATCACAAATAAATCATTATTCGCCGCAATTGGTTTCAAGAAAATGACTTGACCGGAAGTTATAATTCCATCGCACATACTGTACATGTGCGTACATGTAAATGTACTGTGAACATGTTAACATAAACATAAACATGCAAACGTAAACATGTAAACATACTGTACATGTAAACATACCGTATTACATGTATGTTCATGACAAATAAATCATAATTCGATGCAATTGGTTTCAAGCAAATAACTAATGAGCTTCACAAAGTCTTAACCCTTAGAGTGCACACGTCTGCCGCCGACCTATAAGTGCACACTGGGTCAATGTGACCCATAACGATTTTCGGAGCGTTATATCTCAGTAAATATGCATTTTTTTTTTTGTAGAGACCTTTTTGTAGTTAAGTATCTATATTTTATGGCTGCAATTGTTTTTTTTTTTAAATAATAAAGATTTAATGCCAAAACATTGGCTTACGGTGGAGCATGCATTGAAAAATACACACCGGCGAAAGCAAAATGCATGGTTCAAAACGACCCAGTGTGCACTTTGAGGGTTAAAAATGCGTAAATACCCAAAGATCCCGAATTTCGTTGATTTGTGCGCTTTTTGATGATTCACAAGAAATTATTTCACGAGAGCCAAACATCGAAGATCCAACAAGAAGAAAAAATAGACAGAAATACTTCATCGCTCTTTTCGACTTGTTAAGGGAGCTTTCCAGTGTGAAATTTTCAAAAAATCGATTTTTTTTTTTTTTGCTTTATCGAATAGTATACACTCTTCCGAATATTCCCTGAAATTTTCATGCCGAAATTCAGATTATTTCGGTTACTGTACAGCATTTCTTGGAAGAAGGCAACGGAGCGCTACAGCTACAGCGAAACTTTGAACGCGTTTTTCTCGAAACAGCATTTTTCAAAACGGTGTCCAACTTGGAGGGCAGAGTTTTAAAGCTATCGAGTTGAATTTTTTACACAATATTCTTAACGTCATTGTTTATCGTGCTATGGAAGCTTTTTTTTTTTTGACATCTTCCTATTTTTTTGTAAAAAAAACTGCCAAAAAAAATGCTAAAATCGATACTTTTTGTTCAAACCGGCGCCATTTTTGCAAAAAAAAAAAAAAAAGCCTCCATAGCACGAAAGCCAATTATATACCGATCAATAATCTTTTTGTGTTTTTTGTTTCAGATCAAAATTGTGACCCCCAACGTGGACACCACATCCAAGTGCATTTTCTGCAACAATTGTTTCATCATTTTTATAGATATTAATTAATAAATAAATCGATCTTTAAAAAATTGTTTTGTATTCTTCAATACCCAATTAATATACAAAAAAAAAAAACCAGACCGAATAGATTATTTTTTCTTTAAAAAAAAAAATCGCGAAAAACAGCGATTTTTCGGGCTGTCACACTGGAAAGCTTCCTTAAGGAGGTACGATCGTTACTACGAATCCAACTTTCGGATTTGAAATTTTCATATGATTTTGACGAATACTTTGCGCGCCTATTGTCAAAATTTGGCCTATTTTGACCGTTTAGTTTTTTCGCAATAAAACTGCAAAGTCGAGCACTTTGAGTTACCGAAGCACGTTACAAGAAAGTTTCAATTGCCGGTTGAAAATGGTCAGAACGACGAAATAGCACCCACGGACTTAGCGACGTCGCGAGTAGCAGCTGATGCGTTTGGCGAACATAACCCAGCTTTGTTTTGAAATTAATTTTAATAGAAGCCGCCACAAAATATGCAAACAACAATTTATGGAGTTTTATCATTTATCACGTACCAATGATATGTATAATTATATTCTGCCTATCGTGTTAAATCCGCTGAGGTAATTCAAGCCTATTTTAATAGGTTTCCGGCTGATTTTTTTTGTTGTCTTTTCAGTCCGTTTTTATGGTGGATATGTTGATATTATTATTACGAAGATTACAAGCGAGTCGTTGACAATCGAATTTTTCAGTTTTTGTTTGTTCACGTGCGATCAATTCATCATTTACTAAATAAAGTTTTCATTTTACACGGACAAAAATGAATGGAAACAGAGAGCACAATGAACTCACCCATCGACGACCGCCAGGGAAATGTAATCGTCCGGATTAAGCTCGCGGGGCGTTTGCCCGTGCCACATTATCAAACCGTTGCTCTTGTTCGTCGATATTTCGAATCCCACAAGCTCGCGTTCTTCTTCGTGCGGCATCACGGATCTCTCGAGCTCGAGCCATCCGTCACCCTTGAACGCCACGTCGTAGGTTATGTCGACGCCTGGAATACCGCGGAGAAAACGAACGAGACATTTTATTGGAATAAAATGATCGAATGGCAATCGGGCGAAATAAATGGCCGGATTAAATTGATGACACGTGGCTATCAGGAGTGAAAGTCAGAACAACAATAGCAATGACAATCCAACCGAAAATAATGATAACATAAATATGCCGATTGTACCAATTCATAAAATTCATATTTGTGATATTTCATGATATCAAAACTGAATAGAATTTTGTAATATTTTATATTGCCAAATATATAAATTCGATAATATTTTATATTTCAAAATCTTTTCATACAATAATATTTTATATTTTTAAATATTTGAATTTAACATTTTTTTATAATATTTCAAAATATTGCTTTTTTGAAATATTTATTATTTAAAAGTATTTAAATGTAATAATATTTTATAATATTTTCATAAAATTGTATAATATTGAAATTTTATAATATACTAGCGTCTGTTTATTCGTCCTGTCAGGCTGAAATTGAATTGGTAGAGTTAGCGTACCGAGCTGCGATAAAATCTATCATTTTTTTTTTTATTTTGCTTATATGTTGGAATGCAACAAGAAAAATTCCGATTTGCTTTAATTTTGGCGGATTTTGCCTACAAAAATCCGTCAACCATTTTTTCGAAGTACTCATTAAGAAACCTACAGTATGAAATTGCAAAAAAGATTTTGTAGCAGTATCTAGTCTTATTTGCACAACTAAAAAAGCTTTTGTATAATAATAACAAAAGCGAGCAAATGAAAATAGACAAAATTTTTTTCTTAAATCCTTCGCGAGGCTTGAAAGTAAATGGCGCCGGTATCAGGATAAACTTGGAAGTTTCCTAATTGAAAAAAATACTTGATAAAACGAAAGACTTAGCAGTATTTTAAAAAGCTCCCCAGCTAAGTTCCAAAAATATATGACAAAAAACTGGGCTTCGATGATAAATTTCGAAGTTGACCTTCATATGACCTTCGTTATACCCAAGGTCAACCTGGCATCTTTTTCCCGTCATGAAACGAAATAGCTTTCACCTGAAACCTCTTTTATTCTAATCTGTA
Source organism: Ophion costatus (assembly GCA_951751655.1). NCBI lineage: Eukaryota > Metazoa > Arthropoda > Insecta > Hymenoptera > Ichneumonidae > Ophion > Ophion costatus. The sequence goes on from OX632359.1 coordinate 4,695,236, forward strand.
TTTTCCAAAGGATTTTTCAAGCTTCTCGCACTTTATCTGGGGCACCCTGAAGAAAACGTCTTTTCATAACCTTGATATGCAATCGTTGACCTTGAAATCCACTCCCGCCGTACAACGTGAACGAAGCCGCGGACAAAACTTTGTTGCAAGCAAAAACCGCGAAGAGTTTCGAGCATGTTCCCAACAATCGAATGAATAGGCTAATTAGTGGGATTCTTGAAATTGCCCGGCGAGTGCTTTGCAGAGCAGTGAATTTGGAGCGGTCGATGAGTGGCCGAGTCGAACGGAACGTTGGTGTTGTTTTGGTTGGTGTTGGCTTTAGCCCTAAAAAGGGCTGTTGGGCCGAGAGGAGAGTAGGAAGAGTTTGAGGTTAGGATGTGGCAGGGGTCTTCAACGGAGATGGATAGGAAGAGTTATTGGGAACGAGCGTGGTGGGGGAGTTCGGGAAAAACTGGTCGCTTGGGGGATGATGGTCCAGGTGAGGCATCGGGAGAGGCGGGGGATGAGGTGTCGAAACGGAACACGTGGTCGAGCTCGCTTGCCACCTTGTCGAGGAGCGAGTCGAACTCCTGTTCCGGCTCAGGGGAACGGGGGGTGTCGGGGAGGGGGTCCTTGAAGCCCCCGCCGTTGGGGGGCGTGTTTTCGACCTCCTCCCACTTAAGGGTACGCAAGCCAACGCGGGGATCCGGTCGGTGTCGGGTCACCAGCACTCGGCTTACGAATTGCGTGAGCTTAGCCGCTCGCCGGAGCCGCCGCCGGCTGTACGCAGAGTTGCGATGATGCGGCATAAAGAAAGAAAAATAAAAAAGACGGCAAAAAATAAACGAATAGAAATTTGACAATGACAGGACACTGATTGGGATGATAATATTGCAGAACAAACAACGTTAAGGGAAGTGGTATGGAAAAGATGCAAATTTGGGTCGAACAATTTTAATCCAATTTGGATATATATTTCTATAAAAAAGATAGGGGGGTCTACCAGTTGGGTGGTTTGTAGGAAGGAACGAGGAGGGATGTCAGCTTTGGCCACTTTTTCAGTGATTAAGCGTAAGGTAGTTGGCTTTGACCACTTCTTCAGCGGTCAATCCAGGGAGGGCTCTCTTTCACTTTTCAGCGATCGAGAACTGAAGCTCGGGCCTTCGCGCTCCGCCTTATATAGCCGGCCGGAGCGGCGTATCGCCTCGCCGCCGAAGATCCACGCTCGAGTCACGGAGGCCCTGGTGGGGATGTACGGTTACGAAGAAACCCGCGCGCGGCGCTGGTGTCGCGGCGCGTTCGTGATTCGCCTTGGCGGGCAAAATGCTGAGCTGCTCGAGCCCGTGGGCTTCACGCGCTTAACCTCGCCATGTTTTTAACTGGTCAACGTACGGCGAGTAGTACTCGCCGGATATGTGATCACAAAGGCGTTGAAAGAATGATCGAGAATGCAAACTTAAAGTACCGCGACTGCGTCGACCAACTTTTGCGGGGGGGGATAATATAGCGCGACCAATCAAGTTGCTCATCCTCACACGCACACTACGAGACGGCTTCTCGCCTGTTCGGAAGTTACGGCTAGTGTCGTGACGGTGTGCGGTGACGACCAACTATCGATATAATTCGTTACGAATAACGCAAAAATAATTCTGTTCATCATACTACACTCAGTAAAGAAATGAAGGCAAACATTTTTTCAATTTTTTTCAGTGATTTTCGAAAAGCCGTAACTCCGTGAAAAATGGTCGGATCGGGGGGCGAAAAATTGTGCGAAATTGTAAAAACAAACTCTTTTTTTTCATCCTACTCTTCCTTGACTGCTGTTTGAGGAGCAATAAAGGTGCTCCTTTAATTTTTGACAAAATTTTGACGATTCGAGTAGAAAAACGGTGGAACGGATCGATTTGAAAATTTACAAGGTTTTTGGGCATGTATTGAGCTCAAAAAAAAACCTAGAAACATTGGTCATTTTCGCAATATTCGCAAACTGACGTTGGATTTACCAAAACGGCAAGTCATTTTTTCGTACTTTTTCGAATCAATATTGTGCTGCGAAAAAAAATATATTCCTCTAAAATACCAAAAAGCCCTTATAGAGGATTCATTCGAGTTTTCGTCCTTCGGCTGGCTGTGTTCATCACTTTTTTACGGCAAACCGGTTTATCAGTAAAGGGAATCTGTCCGCTGTGTAGTTCGAGGGGCAAGCCTAGCCGCCGATCGTGTTTGTCGGTCTCTATCTTACAATGCCTTTGTGTGATGGATTCGAACCGTGCCATAGGGAACCTTACGCAAAGCTCAGCGCAGATGGCGCCACGTAAAGATAACGTAAACGAAAGAAGCTGTCAACGCGCGTGGTACATCTTTTCCCGATGGCAATCTTGTACTAAAATTATACGAACGGACATAATGGACAGTAATTACGGATATTTGACTATACCGTAATTGAAAAATCGGCTTCTACGCTTTTCCTTCTCCGTTCAGCCTTTAAAAAATCTTTTTTGCTCCACCCGTACTGGCAAGGTATAACCCCTTTTTTCAATATTTTCCGGCTCAGTTTCATCCCCGTAAAGAATGATAATGCGCTAGGTTAGTATTATGTAATAAAATAATACCAGAAAGTTGGAAAAATGCAAATATTTAAAACAGACATTTTTAGGTTATGATGATTAACTACTTTACAATGTACATTTAGAAGTAGCATCAAAAACATTATGTTTATACACTGAGCTGTAACAAATACTTCATTCCTATAGTCTGCAGATCTAAATTGATCAGAATAGAGCCTCGAATGTTTTGTGGCTGTAAAGTGCTCGCGACGTAGAGTAGTTTCCCGTTGCTTGCCAAGTTTTTGGCTTTTAGGAAATGAATGTACCTTCGTTTCTGCATCCAATGGCACAACGCTGATGCATTCTACACAACTTATTCGCAACGGTTTATTTGAAGAAAAATGTCACTAATATACTCTCTAGCTCGACAAAGTGGCAGCTGGGTTCCCTATTGCGGTAAGGTAAATGTCCCAATTATTGAACAGGTCCCAATTATTGAACACTACCTTGTATTTTTATTATTTCTCATTCACCTGCATGCATTTACTTATTCATAAAAGCTTCATTACATATATGGAACTCTAGCTATCGAAATGTTACCTTACTTGTGCAAAAAAAGCTTTAATTAATGGAGAAAACAATTATTCAATCAGCAACGGTGACCCGATTTGACGTCTCGTGGTAACTGTTTATCGTTTTTGCTAAGACGCGCCGCTTCATGCGTAAGGGCATAAAAAATTCAAAAACTGTCGCATCTCAAAAAGTAAAGGCGTTTCAGGTTCCTCAGAAAATTTCTTACAAATAACAATTAAAGAAAAATGTTTTTAATTAATTATTTGTTAAAAAATACGGTGTTCGATCATTGGGACATACAAAATGCAGTGTGTCCCAATTATTGAACACTCGAATTCTCCAAGATGGCGTCATTAAACCCATCAAAACATCGAGACAGTTAACGTGTGACAGATCGTGTGAATCGGATTTATTCAAACAAAAACTGTAAGTTCCTGAATAAACTTACCTTTATTCTTTTAATAATAACTCTAAGATCGTCAAATATATTTTTTATTTGTATTTTCGTGCAATAAACATATAAAGAAAAGTAAAAAGAGAATATAACCTAAATGTAACCTAAAAATACGAATGTAATGTTCAATATTTTTTGCTCTCCGATATTTCAGGGACAAAATTTCAAGAGGGAAAGAGAATTCTCGAGAGTGTTCAATAACTGGGACATGCCTGTTCAATATTAGGGACATAGGCACTTCCAGTGTTCGATAACTGGGACATTTGCATGCTTCACATTGTTATTCTTTTTTTTTTCATTTGAAATCATTTAAAAATAATTTAAAGGGTGATTTTTCGAAAGTAAAAATATCAAAGTATCATTTGAACATGAAATCGATGGTTTTTTCTTGATTTTATATTTTTTTCTCACCGAATTCAATCCCCCAGATCCTTAGCTGTTCAATAATTGGGACATTTACCTCAAGTAAATAAACGAAAAGAGTGTACTAAAAATTAACGTCGAAGTTACATGCAATAATTTAGTTGACTTTTTGGGTTTTCAGGATTCGCAGCGCGGACGTTTCGGCCTCCTGGTTTTCGCTGGGTGAGTAAGTTTTTTTTTTCACGCTGAAACCCCTACCATTCCCTCAAAATCAAAGTCGTTGGTTTTTCGCCAACAGTTTCCCACCAAAAAAAGACACATCGCAAATTAGCCACTTTGTTCAGGCTTCCGGGTAGCCTTTCAGTTTTGTAGTTTTTTTATCGATTGTATTGATTTTATTGACTTTATTGATTTTATTGATTTTATTGATTTAATGATAATTGTACTCACGTTTCTCGCAGTTCTTCCCGTTGAAACCAAAACGGCAGTCGCACTTGTACGAGCCGTGAAGATCGCTGCAGTCACCGCGGTTCTCGCATGGCTTCAATAATTCGCATTGCTTCAGTATATTCTCGCAATTTCTGCCGACGTAGCCGTACTCGCAAGTGCACGAGTAATCGTGGGAATTCGTGCTCTGACAAACGCCGTTCACGCAAGGTCTCGTCTGGCAGGGATCGTAAAGTGTTGTCGGTGGTTTGGTCGGTTCCTCGGTCGCCTGCTGATTGCCCGTTGCCCCGCTGTTCAATAGAACTGGAGCTGTCGAACAGTCCTCGATGTTCGCCGAATCGATCATGCCCTTCAGCATGTTCACGTTTATCGTCGGCACCTCGAGCTAGCGACATTGGATTCATCATTTTTTAACGCACTTTTTTCAAAAACCGAATTTTCTCGTGCCGTTTCCGTTCGATGACACATTCTAAGCGTTACGATTTTTTTTTTTATTGGGCGCGTCGATTTGTCAGTTGTGGAAACTTTGGGGCTGGCAACTACGAGTACCGGAGAAAAATGTCACCCTATACAGGGCTACGAGATTTTTTAGTGAGGATTATCGAACGTTACAAGGCAATTATTTTTCAGATCGTATGGGATCAAACTTAAGGGAGCTTTCCAGTGTGAAATTTTCAAAAAATCGATTTTTTTTTTTTGCTTTATCGAATAGTATACACTCTTCCGAATATTCCCTGAAATTTTCATGCCGAAATTCAGATTATTTCGGTTACTGTACAGCATTTCTTGGAAGAGGGCAACGGAGCGCTACAGCTACAGCGAAACTTTAAACGCGTTTTTCTCGAAACAGCATTTTTCAAAACGGTGTCCAACTTGGAGGGCAGAGTTTTAAAGCTATCGAGTTTAATTTTTTACACAATATTCTTAACGTCATTGTTTATCGTGCTATGGAAGCTTTTTTTTTTGACATCTTCCTATTTTTTTGTAAAAAAAACTGCCAAAAAAAATGCTAAAATCGATACTTTTTGTTCAAACCGGCGCCATTTTTGCAAAAAAAAAAACAAAAGCCTCCATAGCACGAAAGCCAATTATATACCGATCAATAATCTTTTTGTGTTTTTTGTTTCAGATCAAAATTGTGACCCCCAACGTGGACACCACATCCAAGTGCATTTTCTGCAACAATTGTTTCATCATTTTTGTAGATATTAATTAATAAATAAATCGATCTTTAAAAAATTGTTTTGTATTCTTCAATACCCAATTAATATACAAAAAAAAAACCAGACCGATTAGATTATTTTTTCTTTAAAAAAAAAAATCGCGAAAAACAGCGATTTTTCGGGCTGTCACACTGGAAAGCTTCCTTAATTGTTTGTAGTCTGAGCACACCGTGACAAAGAATTATCGACGTTAAAATAAGAATAATCTGCAAATATTTTTGAATCGCGGGTCTGAAGCTCTGCAAGTCTAATAATATCGGTACCTATTTGGATAATGTGTTTTTTTTTTCAAGGAGGTACCATCATTGCTACGAATCCAACTTTCGGATTTGACATTTTTATATGATTTTGTTTGATTTTTTTTGTTTCAGACAAGCCGTTGCCGAGTTGTGATGGAGCTACCTAGCCCAACTATTTTTGAGGCGTTACGTTAAACTATAGTATTTGTACTTAAACATGAATAAAAATGATTTTTTTTTCGGAATTTGGCAATTTTGTTTCGGGCCTGTAAGTGGATGTAGCCTCTTAATAAAACTCACCGCGTTGAAGCATCCGTGGAAATTTCTTTCAACCCCGACGTTTCGATTGATCGCGATTCTTCGCCTATCGACGCCACCTATGTACAGCGGGGTGTTGAGAGTCAACGTACGAGCGGATCCGGGCGATCTTTTTTCGCTGGTCCATTTGCCGTTTATCGAAATTTTGCCCTCCTTGAAGTCCCGACTTATCATCACGTTCGACCACACGCCCGGCTGTATCACGTAATTCGAACGTACGATAGCCATTCCCGAGCCAACGTCGTAACGGAACTCAACGTATCGGTCCTTTATCACGAGAGCTACGAAATCCCCGAGTCCCTCGTCGCTTTGAGCGCAGTACATCAGAATTCCGTCACCGTTGTCCGAAGGTTTAAAATTCATCGATAGCTTTAGCCTGGAGTATTTTTTCTTTGTTATTCAGCAGACACGAACGTTTATTGCTACATTGCTAAGCTCCAAATATTATTCTGATTATTATTCTCACTATTATATAGCTATATGAAAATACTATATATATATTAGGCATTCCAAGTATTTTCGAACGGCCTAAAAATCTGACCTTCAATCTTTTTCAAAGTTGGTGATGTTTTTGTATCATATACTTTGAGTACGTGGCATTTGTCTTTCGGCTAGGTCGGATACAAGTTTTGACACGTGATAAAATTTGAAATAATCGTATCGTAGTGATCTTCTCGTCGTACGAAAAAATGTCCTATACAAAAAAGATCCGTTTTTCTATTAACTGTTTTGAAAAAAAAATTCAAAATCTTCCAAGTACTACAACGCTAAAAAAAAAGAACAATCATTCATTTTTTAATTTTTTAACCCCAATGACTAGGTTGATCCTGCTGAAATTTACACTGAATTTTCTTTTAGTAGTGTTGAACAGCATGGGTAAGTTTCATCGTGGGCTGGGCTTGCGTTCAGTTAATATCGTCGTCTTAAATTTAATAGGAAATTGTTTTTGTTGAATAACTCGGTGATTTACAATTTTTAAGCAAAAATGGTAATGACTAAACTAGTAGGAAATCGAGTGCTTTACGACTTTGGTCATTACAGTTTTTTCTCTGCCATCGATATTTTTCGAATTAAACCTGAAAAAAGCGGCTATTGCATTATCTCGTTTATTTTTTACTTTAGGGCATAAACGAACATGAACATACTTGTAGAGCATGAAATTGTGGACAATTTTTGTGCCCACCTTCTTTTTCGTAGAATCAATATTTGAGGTCGTACGCCAACGGTGAAAAAAAGGGCGCGAAAATATTAGTTCGCGAAATAATATTTTCACGCTTCTCGTTTTTTCACCGTTGGCGTACGACCTTAAATCTTGATTCTAGGGGAAAAATAGGTTGAGCCCAAAATAGACGAAAATTTCGTTATTTACAAGTTTGTTTATGTTCGTTTATGCCCTAAAGTAAAAAATGAACGAGATAATGCTATAGTCGCATCTTTCAGGTTTAATTCGAAAAATATCGATGGTAGAGAAAAAACAGTAATGACCAAAGTTGAAAAGCACTCGATTTCCTACAAGTTCCGTCATTACCATTTTTACTTAAAAGTTGTAAATCGCCGATTTATTCAACAAAAACAATTTCCTATTAAATTTAAGACGACGATATTAACTAAACGCAAGCCCAGCCCACAATGAAACTTATCCATGTTGTTTAACACTACTAAAAGAACATTCAGTGTAAATTTCAGCAGGATCAACCTAGTCATTCGGGTTAACAAATTGAAAAATTAAAGATTTTCTTTTTTTTTTAGTGTTGCAGTACTTGGAAGATTTGGATTTTTTTTCTCAAAACACTTAATAGAAAAACGGATCTTTTTTGTAGAGGACATTTTTTCGTACGACGAGAAGATCACTACGATACGATCATTTGAAATTTTTTCACGTGTCAAATCTTATCTCCGAATTAGCCCAAAGAAAATGCCACGTGCTCAAAATATATGATACAAAAACATCGCCAACTTTGGAAAAGATTGAAGAAGCTCAGACTTTTAGGCCCTTCGAAGACGCTTGGAATACCTCATATATATGTATAGCATGAACATTTTTACTATTAAAATACAGTAATTTATTTAATCGAGCATTAAAAAAATAGAGAAACAGCGAAGCCTATTTATATATGTACATGGACAGTAATTGAGAAAAAAAACATGCGAGATTCACAGAGCTGGAGAAATTGGTTTGAATAAATTGATAGCTCGAAGTATTAGAAAAATGCAGTTTTTGTAAAAGCTTTTTCAAAAGTATAATACAATTTGTATAAAAAATAAGAAAATCAGCTGTGTATTTTTGTCCGTTGCATTGAAATATTTATTTGATCGTGGAATTTTTCTCTCGTGATTTTTTAACTGGACGTTCGAATAATCGGATAGCTTGCATTTGAAGTTGTTTTTTTTGTATACGTGTTTTGGTAGTTCGAAAAGTGTATGGATGGTAGTTTTTAATTATTTTCAAACGTGTTGTGACAATTTCGAGTTTTGGAATTAGTGGTCTGGCCTGCGATTGATAATTTTCAGAAAAAAAAACGATTTCGAAAAACGGAGACGGATCTCGTCGGTCAGAAAATACTCGAGTGCAAAGTATCCTTTCCTTCGTTTAAAAAAATCGCCAATTGAGGGGGATTTAAAGAAATTCGCAAATTAATTTTGTGAAACTTCGACTGCTTCACCTAATGTTGCATCGTATTTTTATAAAATGTCGAATTCTCCACGGCTGCATAAAACTCGATACAAATCGATCAAAACTGAATAAAATTGGGAAAAAATGAAATGTCAAACAGCCAGCGCGTGGAAATCGCGTTACGGTTTTTTTCTCTCAATACGTGCAAACGGAACTTAAAGAATACGGTTGAAAAAGAAATATACATACGTCTACGAGGATGCATAAATCTTCGACGACAAGCCCAATTATACAGCACTATTGTACAATCGTTAAGGCACGAAAAAAAAGTTGGAAAAAATGATAATTAAGTAACGGTGAAAAAAAAGAACACGAAAATGAAACGGTTAAATCATGATTAAGAAAACAAACGAAAAACGTTAAACGCGTATGGACGGGTCCCATATACCTGTTTGTTTATTATATGTACACGCCTTAAAACTTTTCGTTCGCTTCGCGTTTGTTTTGTACGTCGTATCGCTTGAAACGGAAATGCCCGAGACGAGAAGGACACTTTAACCTTCTCATCTACGCCTGTGCGGGAACGAGAAGACGAGAAGCTTGGGGACACTGCCCTCGAAAACGATGGGCGCACATTGGGGATTTTAGATCGCGACGAAACGTTAAGGATCTCGCCACTGAGAAAATAAGATATTTCTATTCACCACGATTTTTTAACTATCAACAGACGAAATGAATATCTTCTTACAGTTAATGTACCATCCATTTGAGCCTCTGAATTGTCACGAATAAAGATTTGGTAATAGTTAAGAAATGGGTACTCTAATGGAACATACCCTTTCTCAACAGCCAATAGATATGCGGTCTAACCCAATGCTCAGTATTAATAGACTAAAAATACTTGTTTCCTATAACTGAGGCGTTTACAATGAGATCAGTAGGAAAGTTGTCCCGGATGTAAAGGATAGTTGAGTGATCGATATTTTATATTCGCACAAATCAAGAATCGCGTATAGTTGCCAAATGAATATTTGGACAAAGTCATTCATTGATTGTCGGCATATCAATGTGCAGTTGAATCAACGTAGCCCTATAGTGCTAGTGTGCGAGTGTACAATGCAAGGAACAACCGTTGACGGTTCATTTCGATTGTTCAATAACTCTCCGAGCGTAGCTGTTTCTCTAATTTCATGTTCTGTATTTGGATAAAACCAGTAGAAGTGTACCAAAAGTAATCGATTCAAAATAGTTTTTTCAATATAACTGTGCGTGTTTACACGAGTAGAAACAAAGGTTCACGTTTTCACGGTCACAAACTGATATCCTTTGTGTAAGGGGACACGCGGTCACACACACTCCCCAGTGTACCTCGATCGTATCTACGTCGCGTCTACGCGCGAACGAGCTTGTGCGACAAAGGGCCATGGTAGCGTACAAAGTAAGCGGTCGTGCCAAATGTACGATACTTATCTCAAGTACAGATTTGTTGACTATCAACAAATCATTATTTGAGACGAGTCGTCGATTTTTTAACAGTTATTTTCAAACTATTAACAGGGCTGCGTTCGATTCAACTGAAGTTTTTTTAAATTTATTGCCAAATATTCATTTTGTAATAAGTGTACGACTGTTATCTCAAAGAACTACTGGGCCAACGTCTTAAATACAGATTAATCAATAGCTAATGAATCCTTATTTGCGTTGAATAGAAAAGTTGTCGCGTAAACTGTGTGACTGTTGGCTCAAATGCGGCCGAGATAGTCGTTTTTAATGAAGATCAGTTAATTGTTGTGACACGTTCATTTGCATTGAACAAAGGATAGTTGCGGCAACTATACGTTAACGGCCCTAAATCAAAATATGAAAATTCTGAACAAATCTCCACTCCTTTGAACTGTATTATCATATCGGAATTTCAACTCGCTATTCGATGACCATGAACATCTGACGAGTCAAAAGAAATGAACGTGATCAACTAAATCACTCTTTTCAAAGGAATCCTATGGCTGTAAATTTTTGTCACGAGAACACGAATATTTCTCAACGACTGACAAATTTTGTAACAGTTAATGAATATTTGAATAAAAGTGCCAACTAAATATATTTTTTTATTACAAATAAACTGTTTTCTCAGTGACGGCCAAAAAAGGTGCAAAAAAACGTTCGACGTTGGATTTAACGATCTACATCTACCGAGATGGGTGAAAAAATATTGCATTTTCCAAAAACATTTTTATCCTATAGTACCACCTTTCAGCTACATTTCCTGAAAATTTCATTGGAATTTTAGCAGCGCTATAGATCGAACTTTTAACGCTATTTGCTCGAAATGCTGTTTGAAGTGGTGGACACGATATCTCCAGAACTGCTGGATGGATTGTTTGCAAATTTGGAGGAGATACGATCAGAAACATCTAGCGGTCGTTGACGATCTCACTTTTCAAAAATCGATCTTCATTTTTCAATAGTTACGTAAAAATGACGACTGTTTTCACAGATTTTGTATGCTCGAGTTACGATTCGTCGGCATTTTATTGAAAAAATTGATAAAAAAAGATCGTCGATCTTTTTTTCCACCCACCGTTTCCCAGAGAAAGAAAATTCGGAGTATGGCAATTTTTTTCAGGCCTAGGTCGCTGCAGCCCCTTAAAACACAAAAAAATCAAGTTCCATTCTGATGTTCTCCTATTTCTACTAATTTCTTCCTCAGCTGGCCTTGGAAATGCTTCTTGCGATTTTCCTACTCCCACCTCCTCGCCTGCGATTACAAAAATTTAGCAATACAAATTTCTTCTCAAAGAAAAGTCAAAAAAGATAAAATTACCTCCAACCAGCTTTAAAAAAATTTGCTTCCGTCTCGTTTCCTCAAGCTCCTCGAGTTTTTCAAAACTATCAGTCAAAGAAGAAAAAAAAGCGCCGAAACTCGAGAACGACGATTCAAAATAAAATACCTCGAGGCCGAGACTCAATGCGAAATATCCACTCGACGAAAAATAATTAAAAAACACGACCAAATTTTGACGGAAAAAAAGAAATGTTGTGTTCCAGGTAGAAAAATCGTCCGCTGTGTCCAAACTGTAGGTTGAAAGAATGATGGAAAGAAGCATGGTTGAAAGAAGAAAAAAAAGAAATGCAAAGAAAAAACGTGTGATGCCGCAATGAACCGGAAGTGATTTTTTTTTCAAACCGTACAACTGTCTCGTCAATATTTATTTGCTCGCAAAAAATATATATATTTCATAATTTTTTTTAAACGAGATTTTCTCTCGTATATATGTGTCGTAGCAAAACATATCGTAATATAATATTTCGTTTTCGGGTCGCTCGATTCTTATTGACATAAAAGTTACAATCATTATTTATTTATGTCGGTCTGTGTGGACACGTGTGTGTATATATATATATATATATTGTCGTACACATACAAGTTTTTGCGCTCTCTAACGTCACGATATTTATTATTATTATTATTATTATTATTATATATATATTTAGATATAATTACACTCGCGAGAGTGTCCAAGTAAAATTGGTATTGGTTTCGATAGGCAACGTATGTTAATGTTTTTTTTTTTAATTCTTTCGGCACATTCAAGTTGAGTAATGAAATGCGAAGGCTCTTTTTCTTATGGCAGTGTGTCTTTACGTCACGACTTATATCTTTAAGCTTCGCGAGTGCATTTTTTCTTGTTTGCTGACATAACTTTTACTTTTGATTCCTTCAACGATTATCATGACGTACAGGCGATGCGTTAAAGGAGTTATCAATTAAAAAGCTGTACAAAAACTCTAATAATTAATTAGTTACGCTGACCGGAGCGGGGCGGGGGCGGTGCGGTACTTTTAATTCAGCAACGTTCGATCTTACTTTTAGCCATTGGGGTGAGGCTCTTTGTCTGTTGAAAAGAAGCGTCACATGGCCGCGGGCTTTGCGGTTATATCGTGAAGTCGAGAGAATTTTCGTGAGCGTTTGAAAATAATTTGATGGGCTTGATTGGATTTGGAACGAAACATTTTTATTCGTTGGAAATCTTGGCACTGAATTAAAAATTAATTGCGAATGTTGTCCGCAAACATTTTTCGCTGATTTAACTTTTCTTTCTGTAGAACGATATTTTTTTAGGCTGTATTTTAAATCGGGTGCTTCAAATTTCACTTTCTTGGACTGCTGTGTATTAACCGTGTGTGCTTATTGTTTGTGCAGCTTTGTTGCAAATTTATACACGAGGCTTGCGAATAAGTTTCTTACTCTTTGTTGCAAAGTTAAAAAATTGTTTGTGAAAGTAGAAGTTTTTTTTTCATCAACACATTCAGTCTTTATCGTTTTCGATGATCCGACGGGGGGCTATTTTATTGATCGAAATGTTTGTCATGATTTTACGGACGAATCGTGAACTTTACGAAAAGAAAAAAAAACAGTTCGCACTCCTAACATATAATGGCGTTGGAGTTTGCATCGGTGGATCGCAAAAAAAATTCTTCCCGATTTTTCCATTGCTTAATATTCATTATTTGAAAAATTTTTTTTGCAACTTTTAATTAGCATTTGTTAATTCGATTGAAAAAAATGTTAGCTTTGAGATTTAATAAAAATTCCGTCTCTGCAACGAAAATTATTCCGGATTTTTCCACATCCTTGTTTTCGTTAGAAATATTTTTTTGCAACTTTTAATTATCATTTTTTAATTCAATCAACAAATTAAAAAATTAAAAAGTTTAAAAGTAAAAAAAAAATTTATTTGAGAATTTAAAAATTTAAAAAGTTAGAAATTAAAAAGATAAAAATTTTTTTAATTTGAAAAATAAATTTAAACAATTTTTTAATTTTAAAGTTAAAAACATTGAACACTTAAAAATTAAAAAGTTTGAAGATTGAAAAATTTGAAAACTTGAATATTTTAAATTTTGCAAAATTAAAAATTTTGAAAAACTCAAAATTTTGAAAAATTTAAAATTTTGAAAAACTCAAAATTTTGAAAAATTTAAAATTTTGAAAAATTAAAATTCTGAAAAATTAAAATTTTGAAAATTTCAAACTTTTAAAAATAAACAATTTTAACAAAAATTGCCTCCCTTGCAACGAAAATTCTCCTCGATTTTTCCATATCCTTATTTCCATTAAAAATATTTCGTCGCAGCTCTTGATTATCATTCAAAAATGTTTAAATTCCCCAAAAAAAAATCCGTCTCTTTCGTATCCCAAGTGTGGCGGAAAAATAATATTTCCATTGCACTCAACCGATGCAAGCTACAATCACGTGACACGCATATGAACCCTGCACAAAGAAAGATGCATGCCTTGTTGTAAATGGGGGCAGTGACGTCAAAAAAAAAAACCGGATCATTGGCCATGCGAGGATCAAAAACGAATGAAAAACAAAACCTTACTAAATCAACCAAAAAATTTCCCTTCCACGAAAAAAAACCCCGTTTTTTCTTTGGATCTGCGTCCGGCGGTTTTCGGAAATATTTTTTTTGCAAATAATCGGCAATTTCGCGTTGCTCCGAGTCGCGTGCGTTTTCGTCTTGTCTCGCGTCCTCTCGCGGTACGTTATTGCTTCGTAATCATTATTTTTATCGTTATCAATATTATCATAATCAGATATTAGTCACTAGCCGGACTATAATAACGCGTGCACCGGGGATTTTGCTGTCGGTTACGACGGTAGCATTTTGATCATTTTCATTTTTCCGTATTTTTTTTCTTTCTCTCTCTTTGTCAATGATTTCTAGTGTTTAGTGGCGTGCACGTTGCGGTGTTTCAGGTGTGCAGATCTCGAGCTGCCTTTTCTAAGCTGGGGCGTGTGCGAACGTTTCGCTTTAATGGCGAGTCTCTTAGCCGCCCTGAAAACAATTCAAGCGATTAGGAATCTCCAACCCGTCAGCTTCCGCTGGTGGCTTCAGTTTAGTTTTTTTCTTCCCTATTTTTCTTTTCTTTTCCCTATTTTGCGTTTTTTGCCTCGTTCCTCCTCTCCTATAATTTTCCGGACTCTTGTTTATTCGTTTAAGGCCGTGGGCCGCAGTAACGCGTATAAAAATCATTTGTGAATTTAGCAATTTTTTTTCGTACGAAAATACAAAATAAAACATTAGCAGTCGGCCCATTTTGTCCGTCGAAAAAAAAATATATATATATTTTCCAACAGCTCGATGTACGTACTAAATAGACGTGTAATTGATTTTACGAGTGAATCACTTTTTCGTACGAAAAAAAATTGTCAAATTCGCACATGATTTCAACCCGTTACTGAGACCTAAGGACTTAACCCTTTCCCTCTCGTTCTCGCGGATGCGTGAAAAAAGTCCACTGGACTTTGACTCCTCCCTCTCGCGAGAACTCCGTCGTCGTTTTTGGCGATCAATTTTCCTAATCTCATTGTTCCGCGCCACGGATCGACGCCGCGCTCTCGATGCGCGGCTCTTTCGCGAACCATTCGCACTTTCGTCTACAATTACGCGTTAACGAAAATCGAATTCCCGTCGACGCGAACAAACAACGAGAAAACAAATTCCAAACGACAACAAAAAAAAAAAACAAAACCAAATTGTAAATCCGATTATTTGTTGAGAAAAGAAAGAAGAAAAAACAAACAGAGAAAAACGTAATAGGAGCAGTCGGAAAATTTTAAGAAGAAAAGAAACCAAATTGTGAAAAAATTTTGAAAAACAAAAAGATCGAAGGTATGGTCTGTTTGGTAATATTTGCGGAGTGAGAGGCTCGGTTCAAGGCAGTCCCGCTGGTTATTTGTAGTGGTCGTTCAAAGACGAAACAGTAGTGCCTGCTGGTCGTAAAAGTGATATATAAATATATGCATATCAATATAAAACTTATATATATATATATATATATATATATATATATATATATATATATATATATATATATATATATATATATATATATATATATATATATGAAACAGGAGATCGCAAATAGAAAAGAATAATAGAATAAAAGAAGAATGTAATAGAATATTATATTTTTCGTTATTATATATTATAGAATAATATATAATATAATAGAATAGAAGAATATAGTAGAATAAAAAATCCGGAACTTATATATTCATATATTAAAAAAATAGACTTGACAAACATAAAAATCGATGTAGATATATATATCTACATCGTCACTTATATATTCATATATTAAAAAAATAGACTTGAAAAACATAAAAATCGTTGTAGATATATATATCTACATCGATTTTTATGTTTTTCAAGTCTATTTTTTATTTACTAAATTTACTAAATTTTTTTTACTAATTTTTTCAAGTCTTTTTTTTAAATATATGAATATATAAGTGACGATCTAGATATATATATCTACATCGATTTTTATGAATATATGAATATATGAATATATAAATGACGGATTTTTTATTCTATTATATTATATTATTATATTATTATATTATATTTATCACGAAATCAAGGCGGATTGGGGCTCGTAAAAAGGGAAAGACCCTGTACGACTGGAACGAATCAACATATTATATTTATTATTATATTATTCTATAATATATAATATAAAATAATATAATATTCTATTATATTCTTCTTTTATTCTATTATTCTTTTCTATTTGCGATATTCTGTTTCATATATATATATATATATATATATATATATAAGTTTTATATTGATATGCATATATTCATATATCAGCATATTAAAAAAATAGACTCGAAAAACATAAAAATCGATGGAGATATATATTTCTACATCGATTTTTATGTCTTTGGAGTCTGTTTTTTATAACGGCGCTACCACCAAATACTAAGCGATATCGCACTTCTTCTTCATTTTATCACAATCCTTCATTCAGTTCACTAAATCACACTTGAGGAAATTTCACGTGCATATATGATATATTACGATGCGTCAAAAAAAGTTTCGGGTATTTTTGTGTCTTCGACTGCTGATAAAAAAGACCGAAGAACGGAAATAATCATATATACAATTGTTTTTCTACTTTTTAGAATTATTCATCATTACTTTTTATTTTTTAGTCTTCTACTGTTGATTTAAACAAAAAAACAGCAAATCAGAAATGTATGTGTATATATTTGTGTCCTTCTATAGGAGTAATAAGTATACAAAAATAATATATGTATATATATATATATATATATATATATATATATATATATTTCTGATTTTTTATACAAATAATGAATATATAGGAACAATATAGACGATAATAATAAATAATAATAATTCTATAGCGCTAATATAAAAAATAAATGTACAAAAGTATCAACAGTGGGAGACTGAAGAATAACAAAAAATAATAAAAGATAATAAACAATTGCAAGAATCGAAAATCTATTTGTTCTTCAATTTTTTTTTATCAACAGCGTAAAATTCGACAAAAGTGGAACGTTTTTTTTTTCGACATATTCTATTATATACACGCGCCAGAAATTATCCGAGTGATAAGGGATCATTTTTTGGGCAAAAAATCGATTTATTTCTTTCAAAGTGCGCCATTTCGTCGAAATTTGATGAAAAAAAATCCCTTCGCAGTCCCGTAGCTAATAACATACAGATTATAATTTTTTTTTTTGTTTTTCGTTCCAGGTCTTATACTTCGCGGGAAAACCGTCCTCCCGTGAAGCTATTTGTAAAAAAAACACGTTTTTCAAGATGAGCTCTGACGCCGCCATTTTGCATGAAAGTTATTAATAATTTTTTTTTATACTTTAATATGTGTTAGATAAACGCTCTCAAAAGAAATCCTATTCCTTTTTTTCATACTCCGAAAATAAATTGTCAAAGTTAGGGCGTATTTTATGCCGCTAGGGTGCTGTTTTCCGTTGAGTAAATAAAAAATTGTGATAAAGTAGGTAAAAATAGCGATATGTGCTTGGTACGTGAAAGCGTGCATCAACGAAGCAAAACATTGTCGTCTACCGTATAATCTACGATCATGGGGCACGTTGCTAATCAAACTACACTGACATTGTCCATGTATATTAGAAATGGCGAAAGTGCAGTGCGAGCGGCTTCGACAGCGGGGCTACCTTAAGGGGTTATATACAGTTGAAATTTTCGAAAAATCGATTAAAAAAAACAACTTTCGCAATGTACATATATTTAAGTACACACACGGAAAATTTCTCGTCAATCCGGCGAATATTCTCCAAGTTACACGCACATTTGCAATTACGTGTCGGACTATATGTAAAGTGCTTTTGAAACTTTGAACGCGTTTTTCTCAAAACTGTGTGTTTTAAAGTCGGCGAGCAAGTTTTCTCGGAAACGGCCGAACCGATCAGTCTCAAATTTTAACACCATCTTTTAAGGGGGGATTGTCTTTTTTTTCGCAAAATTTACCGCTTTTTGGGAATTTTTTTGTGAAGAAAGTATACAACGGAAAACTTGTGAAACTTGGCATATAGTTTTATTGATCTGTTTACTACATACAAAAAAATTTTTAAACAATTTCATCAAAAAATCCGCCTCCCACCCCCCTCGACGCGCGATGGTCCTTTTTTGATGGTGTGCACGATTTCTCAAAAACTATTCAACCGATTGCCTTCAAATTTGGACAGAATGCTCAGCTGACATCCTTTTATCGTTTGATGAAGCAAAAAAGCAATACGTTTAATAGTTTTTTATTTATAACAAAAAATCGATCAATTTTTTTCGAAAAATCGATACTTCAAGTTCAAAACGTCACCAAATCGTCAATTTTTTTTTTCCCTTCATCGAACGATAGCTATATGTGTCTAAAGTAAAATGCTTTTTGGGTTTTTGTTGCAGGATGAACGTGAAGGTTGTAATCGTGCACACCATCAAAAAAGGACCATCGCGCGTCGAGGGGGGTGGGAGGCGGATTTTTTGATGAAATTGTTTAAAAATTTTTTTGTATGTAGTAAACAGATCAATAAAACTATATGCCAAGTTTCACAAGTTTTCCGTTGTATACTTTCTTCACAAAAAAATTCCCAAAAAGCGGTAAATTTTGCGACAAAAAAAGACAATCCCCCCTTAAAGTGTATTTTTCAGTGATAAAGTGTATTTTCCATTTTATAAACAATTTAAGGCCCAAATTTTCGTCAAAAATCGATCTTTTCTTTTGAGAAGCCGCCATTTTGTCAAAAACGATTACTTTGCTTATTCCTTCGATCAATTACAAGATAATCCGGATAAAGTTCCGAAAAGCGCATACCTCTGATTAATTTGGAATTTCGTGTACCTGTGTATTTTGACTCGCTGATCACGAATATCATATTGAAAATACCCGAAAATTTCATTTTCAAGGTCAACACTCACGAAAACTGATTTTTCAACAGTTTTTCTGTTTTATTTTGGTTAATATGCATTTTCGAGAAAAATATTAAAAAAAAAAAAATATTCTATATTATCGATTTATCTATAGTAACGGATCGGTAACAGCAAGAATATAGATAATGTTCATTAGCCCACACAAACCCAAAGAAAAAAAACCCAAATTCAAACTGAAACAAAACCGGCGAAAAAATCCAAACACAAATCAAAACAAAAAAGCTAAACAAAAATCTAAACAAACAACGATCATACAATATCCTTGTATATTTTTGATATCTTTAAATAAAGAAAATTAAACATATTTTCGAATGTATATACTTTTAGATAATTAAAACCCCAAACCGAAATTTCAAATAGTTTTCCTTGAAAAAATGCACAAAAATGACCTTTTTCCCGGCTCCTAGGTGTATATTTCCCGTTAAATAAAAAGCCCAAGCAAGCCCGACAAAAAAAAAACCAAACCCAAACAACCCGAAGAAACCCAAAATAAACATGCAAAAGTAGTATATAATACAAAAAGAAACTAAAATAAAAGAAAAAAAAATCAAAACAAACCCAAACAAAAAAGCAAAAAAGAAACATGCACTTTCAAATTGACCGAATCACAATAAATGCAAAAATAGTATATAATACAAAAAGAAACTAATACGAAAGAAAAAAATAAAATAAAATAAAAAACAAAAAAGAAACGTGCACTTTAAAGACTGAACTTCAACCTTCTCGCGGTAAAGTGCGTAGGTAGATAATATCGAAACTAATAGAGCTGAGCCGTTTTCACTTATTGGACCATTGTCCAATTTTTCTCGAAACGGAATGGTTTCAGATGAAAACTGTATAGAACGCAAAAGATCAATGTTTTCACAGGCTATAACTTTAATAGGAAACATTTTTATCGAAAATGAATATTTACGAAAATAAAACAGAAAAACTGTTGAAAAATTAGTTTTCGTGGCTGTTGACCTTGAAAATGAAATTTTCGGGTATTTTCGCCATGACATTCGTAATCAGCTAGTCAAAATACACGAGTAGACGAAATTCCAAATTAATCAGAGGCTTTTCGAAACTACACCCAATCCATTGCCTAAACGAAATAATTTTGGTTTTTTTCGTTTCAGATGATTCAGTCGACATATCGCGATCGCCGCAAGCCGCCGTTTTTTAGAGGTGCTCCGGGAGATCAGCTATAGCAGCTTAAAAAATGATTATTTTTACAAATAAAAAATGTTAACAGCGAAAAGTTACCATAATACGTGGAGAAATTTTTACGTTGATAGATTGGAAGGCCTTGTCGAGAAAAATTGTTGAAAAATCGATCTTTTCGGGCCTCCTGACCGTATATAACCCTTTAGACTAACGATCGAACGACCGGATTGTGGGCATGCTTCAAGCTTCGTGGATGTTAAAAAAAAAAACAGAGAAACGATCGGTAGGTGGAAGGGACGGTGGGGCAATTGGACTTACCGCCTGGATGCAGCGGGTGTCGGATAAGCGATGAAAGAACGATCTCCGCGGAAGAGGGGCTCGCTCAGATTCATCGTCGCGAATTCGCAACGATTTCCGGATCTCCCTTGGGGGCAGAAGCACTCGAAGCCGGTCTCGGTGTCGGAGCAACTTCCTTCGCCGCAGGCACCTGACGGGTTTCACAATCGAACGTTTATTTGCGCTTGCTTCGGATTCGGATAAAAACTTCGAAAATTCTCGCCTTTTCGTTCGGGTTTGGTTAAATTCGAAAAGTAATATTGCTAATTCTTGCATTTTCGTTGACATTCGTTTGGGCTCAAAAGGAAAAAAAAGTATAAGAGTTCTTGTCTTTCCGTTTGGATTTGTTCGAGTTCGAAAAGAAATCGAAGAATTTCTTGTCGCTTTATTCAGCATCGTTGAAATTCGGCAAATAATATAGGAAAATCTTGACCTCCTGTCTGGGTTCGTTTAGGTTTGGAAAATAATTCAGAAAATTGTTGTTTCTTTCATTTGAGTTCGTTTGTGTTCTCAAGATGACATAGAAAATCGTTTGGGTTTGTTTGGGTTTGTTTAGGTTAGAAAAATATCGGATATTCTTGGTTTTTTGTTTGCGTTTGTTTGGATTCGAAAAGCAATCTATGAATTTCCAGCCCGCCTGTTTGGCTTTCTCGAAGTTCGGAAAATAATTTCGAAAATTCTTGTCCTTTTGTCCGGGTTCGTTTAGGTTTGGAATGTAGGAAATTCTTCTTCTTTTTTATTCGATTTGTCTTCAAGGGAGCTTTCCAGTGTGAAATTTTCAAAAAATCGATTTTTTTTTGCTTTATCGAATAGTATACACTTCCGAATATTCCCTGAAATTTTCATGCCGAAATTCAGATTATTTCGGTTACTGTACAGCATTTCTTGGAAGAAGGCAACGGAGCGCTACAGCTACAGCGAAACTTTGAACGCGTTTTTCTCGAAACAGCATTTTTCAAAACGGTGTCCAACTTGGAGGGCAGAGTTTTAAAGCTATCGAGTTGAATTTTTTACACAATATTCTTAACGTCATTGTTTATCGTGCTATGGAAGCTTTTTTTTTTTTGACATCTTCCTATTTTTTTGTAAAAAAACTGCCAAAAAAAATGCTAAAATCGATACTTTTTGTTCAAACCGGCGCCATTTTTGCAAAAAAAAAAAAAAAAAAAGCCTCCATAGCACGAAAGCCAATTATATACCGATCAATAATCTTTTTGTGTTTTTTGTTTCAGATCAAAATTGTGACCCCCAACGTGGACACCACATCCAAGTGCATTTTCTGCAACAATTGTTTCATCATTTTTATAGATATTAATTAATAAATAAATCGATCTTTAAAAAATTGTTTTGTATTCTTCAATACCCAATTAATATACAAAAAAAAAAACCAGACCGATTAGATTATTTTTTCTTTAAATAAAAAAATCGCGAAAAACAGCGATTTTTCGGGCTGTCACACTGGAAAGCTTCCTCAATTCAGTCTGAAATTCCATTTCCAGTGCGTTTAAAATTGCTCTCTGATTAAAAAAGAAGAAAACTAACGATCAAGAGCCGACCGTACGAGCGAGTTGTTTTTTTTTTTCGTCGCGCGTTCTTACCCGGGAAGCAGGTTTGTCCGACGGAGTCGCAGGTTTTTCCGGAGTAGCCGGCACGGCAGAGGCACTTGTAGCCCTTCTTGGTGGGCGCCTCCTGGCAGACGCCGGCGTTGTTGCACGGATTTTCGGCGCAGGTCTCGCACGTCGTGACGCCGACGCTGTCGCTTTGATCGCCGATGAGATCGACGTTCTTCTCGCCTAGGACGAGTCTGCTTACGCATCCCACGAAGCCCGTGTTCATCTCGACTCTGGTGTTGATCGACGAATAGTCCGGCACACCACCCACGTAAAGTGGCTCCTTCAGATCGAGGCCTTGCTTTCTTCCGGGGTTAACGGCTCTGTAGATGTCCTCCGCGTCGACGATCATCGTGCCTTCCTTGCGCGTGCGTTGCAACTTTATCGTGTGCCATTCGCCGAGCGAGACGGGCTTGTCGGCCCTTATCACCGTCATTCCCGAGCCAAGGTCGAATCTGACGCAATCAAGTCGACGATGGTGAGTCGATGGGAGATCGAATGGATATTAGCGACCGATCTGTCTCATTGGTCGAATTTACGAATCACCGAAGGCGAACGAGTTTTAATATTATTGTTTAATATTAATATTATTGTGTTTGTAAGTTTTAATATCGATTAAAATCAATTAATAATATCAAATTGATAAAATAAAGTCGATACTGTATCTCTCGTTATTTTGTTAAATCTGATAATATGTTCGTGCTCACCTGTGACCGCGGAGGCTTAACTGAACGCTCGGAATTGAAGAATAAAAAAAAAACTCACTTGAATTCGGGATATCCGCGAGCGAGTGCAAGCGATATGAAATCGCCGCTTCCGTCGGCCTCCTCGTCGTTGTACAAAATGATACCGTCGTCCCTCTCGGGCTTGAAGGACACTTCGATGCTGAATTTGAGATAGGATTCGGGCAGGGGTGGCAGTGAGATCCAGCTGTGGGGTGCCTGGTTGAAATTCGGCACCACGCCAGTCACGACTAGTACAGTCGGTACTTCTGAGCTCTCCACGTCGTTCGTCGCCGTGCATATGTAAGTACCCGCGTCCTCGGACTTCACCTTTATCAGCTTCAATTTGTTCTGCGAACAAAAAATATCCATATTTGTCTTTTTTTTATTTTATGTTTATATTCGTATTAATTAATTTATAATCTGTTAATGTATAATCTGTTAATTTATAATCTGTTATAATAAATGATTTAATATAAATAACATTTGGCTGCGTCGTTTTCGAGAAAATAAAAATAAATAAAGTTTGTCGTAGCGTGGCCCGCTTACCCCGAAGGTTTGAACGTCGCGAGGCAAAACCCCACCGAGCTTACTCCAGTGGAACTTTATCGGAGGCTCGAGGTCCATTCTGCAGCCCATTTCCAAACTCGAGCCGTAAGGCACGAATTTCGTCTCGATAGCTGGCGCGTCGTTGGTACCACCTTCACACCCGAGAGCGACAAATTATTAATTGCGTCACAAAATCGTTCGCTTGGGATTATTTGCTTTGCCGTGTTGCAATTTCTCTCGCAATACGATACTCACGGAATAAAAGACGAGGATTGGCGTGCGTTAAAAAGAGGGCACAATAGAGCGACCGATTATTATTGTTATTCTTTGTTTGTCGTTTAATTTTGCTTCATTTTTAGTCGACAATGGCCGAAAAAGAAATGGCGATGATTTATGATCGATCGTAGACAAATATTTTATTTCATAGCAGTTCCGGTGCTGCGCCATTCGACAATAATCAACTCTCAACGACTCGACGAATATCAAAACGTGGCACTATTACGTGCGAGCGGTCGTTTCGCGAAAAAATCTCGT
Source organism: Ophion costatus (assembly GCA_951751655.1). NCBI lineage: Eukaryota > Metazoa > Arthropoda > Insecta > Hymenoptera > Ichneumonidae > Ophion > Ophion costatus. The sequence continues at coordinate 4,719,182 of OX632359.1, forward strand.
ACTGAGCAAACAAATATTTGCGTACGTATTATCGTATACGTAAAAATAAAAAAAAATTAAGATCCACAGTCGACATATTTTTATCGATCATAAAAGTTTCTTTCGAAACTGTTTGTCAATGCTTGCAAATTTCACGTTCATAGACGGGAAAAACACGATAATCCATAAGACACCATGTTAATTTAGAACATTTTTATTTATTAATTGCTCACAAACAAGGTATCCGAAGAGTTGGACATTTGAACAGGTGACTTTTTAGATACTCATAGGTGAACTCGAATTTTTGTATCAATATCTGTTTGTAAATTCGGTCATCGGATGAACTTCCTTAGATTGTTTTTATTTCAACGTGGTCAATGAGATACTGTCTCTTTCTCTCAAAAAAATAGGTCAAACGTTAGTCGATTTTTTAATCGTTTCTTTCGAACCGCCTTAATTGCAAAATGTAGCCATTTTCTTTCGGAAAATTTAATCTTTTTGTTCCAGAGCGTACCATTTTATCGATTTTCAAAATTTGTCTCTTTTTCTTGGCTCATATTCAACGTTTGAGAGGTCTTCTCACTTTAGACGCTGAAAAGGCTATTTTCATGATTTTTTTGATAGATACATTATAGATGATTTGAAAATTGTTACACTTGATAAATACACTTCCGAAAAACGAAATTTTTCAATTTATTTATTTAAGACACTATTTATAGACGAAAATGGTAGTTAAAAAAAAGTCCTAAAAAGTGCATATCATACGATTTTTGATATATGCAAAAATAACAAAATGGCGGACATTTTTCGAAAAAACAAAAAAAAACGTGTTTTTTCACCGTTTTTGGCACAAAAGAATAGTAAATATCGAAATTTGAAAAAGAATCTTTGATATGGGCTATGGCTATAGTTATAAAGAATATGTAGTTAAAATTTCATAAAGATCGGTTCAGTAGTTGCAAAGATTTTCTCATCAAGCCGTCGAAAAATGTTGTTTCGAGAAAAACGTGTTCAAAGTATGTTTGGGTTACATAAATACATACATTTTTTGAAAAATGTATTTCGAAAGTGTATTTATTAAGTTTAAGAACTTTTATATCAATACCTATAATATAAATCTATCAAAAAATTCATGAAAATAGCCTTTTTTTAGCGTCTAAAGTGAGAAGACCCCTTAATGGAAAATAAAAAAATACCACGTCTCATAAATATAGAAGAAATCTTTCCTTGAAGAAAAAAAACATCAAAATCAGCAATTTATTTCTTCGCGTGAAAGTATCTCCCCCTTAATGGTCCATGTCTACCAATGAGCACCCGTTCGAATCAAAGGGATCTTCCGGGTTGATATTGTTTTACGCGATTTTCAGATTATCTGTACATTTACCTTGAACGATGAGATTGAAGTCCTGATCATAGGTTGCCTCTTGGGTGTCAACGTGACAGCGATAAACGCCGCTCTCGCTAAGTTCGATATCGGATATTCTGAGTATGTTTCCGTGCTCGAGAGCCTTGGCCGGGAGTGACCGATGATAGGGTCTGGACCAGCGATATCTCGGATTCTGAGTGCCCGTATAGGTGCAGCGAAGATCGATCATATCGCCGATATTGACGACGTCCAGGGACGGTTCGATCGTGACGGCTGGGCCGATCGCTTCTAAAATAACAAAAGCCCCACCGTTTGAGTATTCATTACCTGCTTATTCCGTTCTCCCTCTTCTTCTTTTCTTCATCTTATCTTTTTTAACACGCTTCTAAAAACCAACTGGCGAGCTGGAGATCATCGCGATCTTCGCTCGGTCGATCGCCGACGGCAACATTGAGGCAGACATGACAAGAAACGAGAACGGATCGTGAGGGGGTTCATCGGCGATGGAAGAGCGGAAGAAGGCACGTGGAAAAATGTTTCTGTGCAAAGACGAAAAAGTGACAAAAACGACCGACAGGTGGCGACCGGTGCGCGGCTGTTTTGCAACGCTCGAATGGGTGACCGCTCAGCCGCGCACCGGCGGAATTTTGCCACTTTTCCAAGATAGCGAACGCAACTGTATGGGACGTTATATCGGCCCAGGTTTTCCACACTTTCCCTGTACCCTTCGCGCAACACGCTGATTCATAGGGAACCTCGCTGCCAATTTCTCCCGCTAGAGGGAACATTGTATTGTAACGTAAACAGAACACGACGTTCAGTGAGATTCTCTTTGGATTTGCCCGTGTTTCTACGACTACTGTTGAATTTTCTTTACTTAATCCATTTGGCCTGAATAAATTGTGAAGAATGCATCAGTGTTGTGCAATTGAATGCAGAAGCGAAGGCGTTCGTTTATTTCATAAAAACGAAAGACTTCGAAAGCAATGAGAAATTGCTATACGTCGCAAGCACTTTACAGCTACGAAACATTCGAGGCTATATTCTGATCATTTTAGATCTGCAGACTATAGAAATGAAGGATTTGTTACAGCTCAGTGTGGAAACATAATATTTTTGGTGCTATTTACTTCTGAAAGTATATTGTAAATTAGTTAATCGTCATAACCTAAAAAACTCTCCTCGAAATATTTGCATTTTTAACCCTTCTGATATTATTTTATTACACAACACTTACCTAACTCATTTTCATTCTTTACGGGGATGAAACTGAGCCGGAAAATATTGAAAAAAGGGGTTGTACCTTCCCCGTTTGTTTGGAGCAAAAAAGAAACTTCAAAAGATGAACAGAGAAGGAAAAGCGTCGAAGTCGATTTTTCACTTCCGGTATAGTCAAATATCCGTAATTATTGTGCATCATGTCCATTCGTATAATTTTAGCACGAGACAGACACCGTGAGAATGTACCGCGCGCGTGACAGTTTCTTTTCTTCACGTTTAGTTTATGTGGCGCCATCTGCGCTGAGCTTTGCGCGAGGTTCCATATTGGAAAAAGAGCCGTGGGCGCCAGTCTGTTTTACCGAGGAGACAAAAATGGCCGAGGGGCTAGGGGAAAAAGTGCTAGGGACATTGGTAGTTGGAGAAAAGCTGTTGCGATGCTTGGCAGGAAGAGGGGAGAAAAGTACAGATCCAACGCATGACGGACATCAGGCACAGTGAGACAGCTTCAGACAGGCGAACTACGCTAGAGCAACGGACACGAGACAAACGGCAAGAAAGAACGAACGAATGAGAACAAATTTGTAAAGTAGATAGAGAGAGACAAGCTAGACAAGACGATACGACACACATTACAACTCAAAACAAACCGCGTCGTCGGTGAAGGTATTGCCGATATCGCAAGATTCGGCAGAAGCGTTCGTCGGTTGCGTCGTGACAGTGTATATTGCCGTCGCAAATGTTATCCAACGAAATGCATTCTCGGCTTCTGCATTGGTACATCCTTTGTCCGCATTGCACCGTTTCGTACACTGGCATGCATTCCTCAAGCGTATTAACTACTAAATCATAACGCAAATGTCTTAGGAAAAAATGGAGAATTTTTCTTTTTGTTCTCGAGTTTCTTTGGTTTTTTCTTTGCTGCTCTGGTGCGTGGGGGGTTTGGGTGAGGGCTTAGGCTACTGTAAAAATTTCGCAACTCTCGGTCGTCGCTTGAGGCGACTAGAATTGGAGAGGAAGGTCCTACATGCGGTGCAGGAATCGCAGATTTGAGGTGAACTTGTGATTACAACGATAGAACTGCTACGGAAACTCATAACGCACTTTTCTCAAAACTTTGTTCTTCAAAATGGTGTACACGATTTCTCGACATCTAATCAACGGATTGACTTGAAATTTGGTACACTTATTCAGTGCAACAGTAGTTTAGTCTTGACCGACGATTTTATTCCTAACATTCATTTTTCCATTAGTTATTGACGCTAATAATGGCATTTTTTCTCGAAAAATCGAAAAACAAATGAAACATTTTTTTTGGATGAATGAAACACGATAACAAGAGAAATCTTGGTCAAGTCTTAACCAATATTATCTATTTTAAAAGTAAGATCGATTTTTTCGATTTAGATTAACCGGGCGGCCAAAATCGAGTACACCGTTGAACCCCTCTCGTTCAAAGTTTCACCAGATTGTTCATAACTTCTGTAATTATTAATATTTTTAAATGAAATTTGGTACACAACTTCGTTAATGTAGATACAAATAAATGTCCAAACGACTTTTCAATCATCCTACTTATTCTTTCCAAAATAATTTTTTTAGATAACCTCGATTTTTGGATCGTCACAACGGCCCAACCCTTTGATTCCGGGAGGGGCGAGACTGCGGGAGGGGCTAGAGCACTCTGACGACTGGTCGACAGGGATGTAATTTGGACAAAAAAGCGACCAAGCGCGAGTCGGAGTACGCGTTGCAGTAGGGTCCCGTAGCTTGTTGGATTGGCACGTTATTTTATGGAACTCGTTATTTCACGGTGGCAATTTCGCTCGAAAGTACTCACCGGCTACTATTTTCACACTGAGAAAACGATGTATTTTTATTCACCGAGATTTGTTGACTTTTAACAAATGGTAAAGTTGGATATGACGAAATAAATATCTTATTACTGTTAATGAAGCATTCATTTGAGCCTCTGAATTGTTACGAATAAAGATTTGGCAATAGTTAAGGAATGGGCAGTTTAATGGAACATACCTTTGATCAACAGCCAATAGATATACCGTTGGTCTAACCCAATGCTCAGTATTAATATACCAAAAATACTTGTTTCCTATAACTGAGGCGTTTACAATGAGATCAGTAGAAAAGTTGTCCCGGATGTAAAGGATAGTTGAGTGATCGATATTTTATATTCGCACAAATCAAGAATCGCGTATAGTTGCTAAATGAATATTTGGACAAAGTCATTCATTGATTGTCGGCATATGAATGTGCAGTTGAATCAACGTAGCCCTATAGTGCTAGTGTGCGAGTGTACAATGCAAGGAACAACCGTTGACGGTTCATTTCGATTGTTCAATAACTCTCCGAGCGTAGCTCTCTCTCTAATTTCATGTTCTGTATTTGGATAAAACCAGTAGAAGTGTACCAAAAGTAATCGATTCAAAACAGTTTTTTCAATATAACTGTGCGTGTTTACACGAGTAGAAACAAGGGTTCACGTTTTCACGGTCACGAACTGATATCCTTTGGGTAAGGGGACACGCGGTCACACACAGTCACCAGTGTACCTCGATCGTATCTACGTCGCGTCTACGCGCGAACGAGCTTGTGCGACAAAGGGCCATGGTAGCGTACAAAGTAAGCGGTCGTGCCAAATGTACGATACTTATCTCAAGTACAGATTTGTTGACTATCAACAAATCATTATTTGAGACGAGTCGTCGATTTTTTAACAGTTATTTTCAAACTATTAACAGGGCTGTGTTCGATTCAACTGAAGTTTTTTTAAATTTATTGCCAAATATTCATTTTGTAATAAGTGTACGACTGTTATCTCAAAGAACTACTGGGCCAACGTCTTAAATACAGATTAATCAATAGCTAATGAATCCTTATTTGCGTTAAATAGAAAAGTTGTCGCGTAAACTGTGTGACTGTTGGCTCAAATGCGGCCGAGATAAACGTTTTTAATGAAGATCAGTTAATTGTTGTGACACGTTCATTTGCATTGAACAAAGGATAGTTGCGGCAACTATACGTTAACGGCCCTAAATCAAAATATGAAAATTCTGAACAAATCTCCACTCCTTTGAACTGTATTATCATATCGGAATTTCAACTCGTTATTCGATGACCATGAACATCTGACGAGTCAAAAGAAATGAAAATGATCAACTAAATCACTCTTTTCAAAGGAATCCTATGGCTGTAAATTGTTGTCACGAGAACACGAATATTTCTTAACGACTAACAAATTGTGTAGCAGTTAATGAATATCTGAATAAAAGTGCCAACTAGATATATTTCTTTACTATAAATAAACTGTTCTCTCAGCGTGCGAAGCTTTGGCAGACGGACATGACGAAACGCCCAAGGGTTCCCAGTGGCTACGGAACCCGGAACAACCAACGCAACCCCTCATAAATTTGGACAAACAATACAAATCACAATTATCAATGTAGGTGAATGAATAACGTTCAAGCTAATAGCCAATAGTGTCGCAACGGTGAGCACACGCGAACGTTGCTCAATGTCCCTCAGGGTAAACCGGCCCAACCCTCGAATCAGATTCCCCGAGAATTTTCAGTGAATCGGCCCTCGGCAATCAAATGTTGCGGTACGTGTCCAAATATAGGGCTTAGAAAAATCCACTATCGTCGAATATCCACAAGTCGAATATTCATAAGTCGAATATCCATAAGTCGAATATCCACAAGTGAGTATACAGTAGAAATGAGTTTGTTTGTTTGGGTTTGTTTTTGGCGCTCATTTATACTCCATACTCACTTAGGGGGCATCCATAAATTACATAACGCAATGAGGGGGGAGGTGGGGGGGGGGGGTAAAAATTGGGTAATTTTACGTAACGTAATTTATGGACGCTACCCTTATGGATATTCGACTTATGAATATTCACGAATGGATATTCACTTATGGATATCCAACCCCAATCGAAAAATCGGCCGAATTATCCAATTTTATTTTTTATTATTATAAAAATCAGCAATTTTCAAGTCACACGAAATGGTCCCTCAAAAAATAACACAATGTACCCAATGAAATATCAGATTCGCCTTGTTTTCACGTTCAATCGTCGACAGATTGCAGCAACATTCGAATCGAAATTCTCATCGAATCGCTTCAGGCTGGACTGGTCATTTGTCGCGCATCCCCTAGCGACGGAGGGGGGGGGGGGGGGGGGTGAAAAAAACAGTACACTCATAAACTTTCAAAAATCCACGAATCAAAACAAAAATCATCAACAAATAGCCGTGTGTGTCGTGCTGAGAGGGATCGAAAACACGATAAACCGTGAAAAATAAAAATCACTAGCAGCGTTGTTGGGATGGCAAATTGTCACCCTTGGAAATGGCATTTTACAAGATATATACAGGCCGAAGCATTGAAGATGTGAAAAGAACGATTGGAAAATATAAATTATATATAAAATTGATTTTGTTTAAGGGGTCTTTTCACTTTAGAAGCTAAAGAAGGCTATTTTCATTATATTTTTCCATGGGTTTATATTATACATAACGATATAAAAGTTGTTGCACTTAATAAATACACTTTCGAAATACATAATTTTAAAAAATGTATTTATGTAACCCAAACAAACTTTAAGGGGGGAACCTCCTCCAGATATTACTATTTAAGCATTTTTGAATTGCTTTAAAAATTCATTTAGTATCTGAAGAATGTATTTCCAAAGTTTGAAGCCCAACAGAGAGTCCCATAGGTCGATAGGAAGTCACCGAAGCGATGCCCTTGAAAAGTACTGAAAAGGGGGCATTTCCTACTCGTCATCACCGATTTCGCTCAAATTTATAGGACATGCAGGGCTTGGCTAGAAATGAAAGCACCCGAAGTGGGAACTCCAGATGGCCAAGCGTTTAGAAAATAAAAATGTTGACGCGGCTCTCGCACCGTATAAGCCATCTACGTTAGCATGTTTGCCAAGCAGCGGTTGGCATATCGGTAAGAGCTCGGACTAGTAATTCGATGCTCGTAGTTTCGACTCCCCGTGTGGAGACTTTTTTTTTTATTTTTCTATCTTTTTCTCAATTTTTATATTATTCATTTTCCAATTAAGCAAAGTAGTGAATAATTTATTTTATTTATCACTCACGAAAAAAAATTGTTTTCATTCGAACGTCAATATTATTATGTAATTTCGTTCATTCCAATAAATGCTCTCAATTTTTTGTCAAAATCCATCTAAAACCTGTTGTCCGGAGGACGTGCCCCCTCAAACGCGCGAAATTTTAACCACATATTCTTTACGACTGTAGCTATAGCGCATATCAAGGATTTTTTTGGAAACGTTGATATTTACAATTTTTTGTTGCCAAAAAACGATGCTTTTGATTTTTCGATACAGAAAGATGTTTTCAAAAAGAAAAAAAAACCAAATTCGAACTGAAACAAAACCAACGAAAAAATCCAAACACAAATCTAAACAAAAAAGCCCAGGCAACGCAAAGTAAAAGAAAAACAAAACAAAATTAAATAAAAAGCCCAAAAAAAAACCAAACCGGAACGCCATTTTGTCAAAAATTATTATTTTGCTTATTCCTTCGATCAATTACAAGATAATCCATTTTACGAACGAAATATTTTCGGTTTTTTTAATGCTCGTTCGAAGATCAGCTAAAGCAGCTTGCAAAATAATTATTTTTGCAAATGAAAAATGTTAAAATGCAGTTCAAAGTTACCTCAAAATGGGCACAAATTTTTACGTCGATAGATTCGAAGGTCTTCTCAAGAAAAATTCTTGAAAGAATCGATCTTATTGGGCCTCCCGACTGCGTACAACCCCTTAAGGAAATCCATTACTGACTAGAAATTTTGCTACGGGCCGGAACAAGCATGGATCCGGCATGCCGTATCTCGTACCGCGGCACTGATCAATCTGCCGGATCAGGGCCGTAACAGGCGTGAAACGCTTTTTCGCATCCGGCCCGGATCCGGATAACGGACACCGCCCTGATCAGTAGGCCTTTTCAGGCCCTGATCCGGCCGCCGTATCAATGCCTAAAATGATAAAAAAACAAATGATGAATTTAAGGCGTTAGGCCACAGTAACGGGTGTAAAATCATGTGCGGATCCGGCACGGATCCGGCGTGCCGTACCATGGCGCCACCTGGCGCCATCTGCCAGCCACGCAGGCCATGTCAAGGGACGCCGGATCCGTGCCGGATCCCGCCCGGATCGGGCGTGTCCTACTACGGCATTCCGGATTGCAGCCTGATAGGGGTCTGGTCAGTCTTCAAGCAGCCGGATCAAAATTTCTAGTCGGGATATTTATTGAGCGTAACATCTTTTGTACCAATATCTAATAAACCTGTCATGGAAATTCACGAAAATGGCCTTTTTAGGGTATCAAGTGGGAAGACACCTTGAAAAAGAGGGCCCCGTTTGGTTAGTCGAAAAGTCAGCAACGCGGGATTCTCGCATGCTGAACGAGTGTACTTTCGATCACGGGTGAGCCGTGTGCATCGAATCACTTACCGTCGACGCGGAGATTAATGTAATCGCTCGATACACCGTAAGAGTTTCGTATCTGACATATGTATTTGCCGGAGTCCTCCGGCTGTACTCGCAACAGCTCAATATAATCCTCGCCTACGACCACTTTCCGCGACAGGGGACGACCGTCCTTGCTCCAGTGTATCGTCGAACGTTGCTGCACGCTGCATCTCAATCTCACGGTATTTCCGGCCAACGTGGACACGTTGCGCTCCACTGCTCGGATGCCCGTTTCGTCCGATGTATGTTCTACACGTTTGGGGTACGCTTGCTTTTAATTATACCGTATCTCGTCGTGCGTCTTACAAGGGGGCGATTCGGACGAGGACAAAATTGCTGATTTTCATCATTTTTTGTTCAAGGAAAGTTTTCTTAATTATTTTATTTTTTTTCAAAGATTTTTCAAAGATTTCTTTATTATATTTTTTTTCTTAATTATTTTTTTTTTCAGGACAAAATTACTGATTTTCATGATTTCTTTTTCGAGAAAAGATTTCTCAATTTTTATTATTTTTTTCACTGCGTAACAGCCAAAAGCAGTAATAAAACATACCATGAATCTCAACGATAGTGAATAAATCTTTGTTTCGAAAAACATCATGGAAATCGGCAAATGTTTGCTCGCCTAAGGTATCTCCCCCGTGGAGAGAACAATAGTTTTAAAAACTAATGATAATTTTAACTGTTCTTTTCAAGAAAACAATAATAAAATTATTATTTTCACGAAAACAATCGCAAAATTATATCCAAATTATTATTTGGATATAATATTGGGGCTTGTTTTCTTGAAAATAATAATTCGAACATTGTTTACGTGAAAGGAATAATTTGGAAATGGTTTATTCGAAAATAATAATTTCCATTTTCTTTTCACGGCAATAGTTTTGAGATGATCGTTTTTGGAATATTGATTCGTAATAATAATCATTTTTTATTTCAGAATCATAGTTTGCGACAAACAATTACGTCTTGGAGTAATAATTTTATTCATTCATTGGACAATAAACACGTGGATTTTAGAATAATGATTTTCAAATGGTTCAAAATTATTCAAAATTATTATTTTAAAATGAACAATTTTGTGTTAGAACGATAATGTTATATTTGATCAAGTATTAATAATAATTGTTTATTTTGGAATTATCATTTTTCGCCAGAGTGGCACGGAGCGAGGTTCCGTTACAAAAAAATTAATTTGTGTGGTTTCATGTTTTTTTTTTTACCCTAGAACCTCGATCCGTACCACTCTGGCGATTTTTTTGCGATATCGTCAGACATACTGGAAGACTCTGCAATTTTTCCATCCGAAAAAAAATGGTAGTTTTTTAATAAAAAAAATAAACCCCCCTTTTTTGGTAAAAAATCAGCGTTACCGGAACGTAAAAATTATTTCAAGTCGTCCGCTCGAAAGCTAACACAAAACTACAACTTTTATGTACAGACATTTTTTCTCAGTTACTTCTAGTTTCCGAGATATATTCATTTGGATAAAAAAAACGGCATTTTCTTAAATGTTGAATTAAAAAATCGGAAAAAATTCACATAGAATGCCTTTTGGTAGTACTTTGACTATAAAATAATATTGTTCGCTCAGGGTGTAAAATAAAATATGGTTGAAGTTACTATACATTTCGCTCGGTGTAACGTGTATTCCAGGCCCGACAATTTATACGCCAAAGAATATAAGTGACCTGATACTAATAACAATTAAAATAATATTAACAGCACGCTGAGAAAAAAGGATTGTTCAACTAAGAAAAAAAACGGCTAATAAACTGAGAAATAAAATTGCACCAATAATTCCGGCCAATGTGCTCCCAACGTCTGAAATTAGAATGGCGACTCACGGGAACGTCTGAAATTTGTACGAACGTTTGAAAATTTGGGCTTACCGCTGACGAGGACTTCGGCGACCGCGTCGGCGGTTCCGGCGTTGTTGGTCGCCTTGCAAACGTATTTGCCGGCGTCGGAGTACCGAATTCCGTGGAATTGCAGAATTCCGTGATCGTGGGTGACGGTGGGTGGCAAGGGTTGTCCGATACCTTCCCACTCGATGCTCATCGGCTGATCACCGTTCGCGGTGCAAACGATCGCCGGGCTCTCGCCCAGCCCGACCGTTTGCCGATTGGGGTTCAGCTGGATCATTGGGGGCGCTGAACAGACGGTCATTTTTGCTCGGTCGATCATTCATCTCAATTATCCTAAACCTTCGTCAACCTGACATGGCTTTGATCTTGATTAACCTGATCTGAGGGCACGGTCACTTTGGCGAGCTATTAACTGGTAGATAGTGTGGACTACACTACAGTGAGAAAACAGTTCATTAATAATAAAGAAATATATTTAGTTGGCACTTTCATTTCAATATTCATTAACTGTTACGAAATTCGTCAGTCGTTAAGAAATATTCGTGTTCTCGTGACAACAATTTACAGCCATGGGATTTCTTTGAAAAGAGTGATTTAGTTGATCACTTTCATTTCGTTTGACTCATCAGATGTTTATGGTAATCGAATAACGAGTTGAAATTCCGATATGATAATACAGTTGAAAGGAGTGGAGATTTGTTCAGAATTTTCATATTTTGATTTAGGGCCGTTAACGTATAGTTGCCGCAACTATCCTTTGTTCAATGCAAATGAACGTGTCACAACAATTAACTGATCTTCGTTAAAAACGACTACCTCGGCCGCATTTGAGCCAACAGTCACACAGTTTACGCGACAACTTTTCTATTCAACGCAAATAAGGATTCATTAGCTATTGATTAATCTGTATTTAAGACGTTGGCCCAGTAGTTCTTTGAGATAACAGTCGTACACTTATTACAAAATGAATATTTGGCAATAAATTTTAAAAAACTTCAGTTGAATCGAACACAGCCCTGTTAATAGTTTGAAAATAACTGTTAAAAAATCGACGACTCGTCTCAAATAATGATTTGTTGATAGTCAACAAATCTGTACTTGAGATAAGTATCGTACATTTGGCACGACCGCTTACTTTGTACGCTACCATGGCCCTTTGTCGCACAAGCTCGTTCGCGCGTAGACGCGACGTAGATACGATCGAGGTACACTGGGGACTGTGTGTGACCGCGTGCCCCCTTACACAAAGGATATCAGTTTGTGACCGTGAAAACGTGAACCTTTGTTTCTACTCGTGTAAACACGCACAGTTATATTGAAAAAACTGTTTTGAATCGATTACTTTTGGTACACTTCTGCTGGTTTTATCCAAATACAGAACATGAAATTAGAGAAACAGCTACGCTCGGAGAGTTATTGAACAATCGAAATGAACCGTCAACGGTTGTTCCTTGCATTGTACACTCGCACACTAGCACTATAGGGCTACGTTGATTCAACTGCACAATCATATGCCGACAATCAATGAATGACTTTGTCCAAATATTCATTTGGCAACTATACGCGATTCTTGATTTGTGCGAATATAAAATATCGATCACTCAACTATCCTTTACATCTGGGACAACTTTTCTACTGATCTCATTGTAAACGCCTCAGTTATAGGACTCAAGTATTTTTGGTATAATAATACCGAGCATTGGGTTAGACCAACGGTATATCTATTGGCTGTTCTTAACTATTACCAAATCTTTATTTGTAACAATTCAGAGGCTCAAATGAATGCTTCGTTAACAGTAAGAATATATTTATTTCGTCATATCCAACTTTACCATTTGTTAAAAGTCAACGAATCCTAGTGAATAGAAATACATTGTTTTCTCAGTGTAACCTCCCGAATCAAATTGCAGTTTAGCTCCTCTTGAACTATAAAATACCTACTAGCTACTGGTCAATAACTTGCTATGTGACCGCGTCCTAAGTTTGCCAACCTTTGATACCGTAGTTTATGAGGAGGTTGAATAAGTTCTCGCTGTTTTACAACAGATGGCGTTACCAGAGCTGCGTGCGTGAAGTTTAAGATGGCAAAGCATCTGCAAAGAAGTACTATGAGCAAGCTTGAATTTCTGCGTATGTCATTAAGGCGGGATTCTACTTTGAAACTTTGAAAAGGCTAAATTGGATGAAAACACCCACCTTGAACACGTCGAAGGCATATTATATGGCCCAGGCATCGCTGATTGAGGGTAAGATAATTTTTTCTACGATTTATCACTCACCAAAACTTTAAACGCGTTTTTCTCGAAACTACATTTTCAAGTACCGTGGTCGTGATAACTCAAAAAGTACTGAACCGATCCTTATGAAATTTGGAACACATATTCTATATGTGTGTACCAACCGACCTAACTACAATCAACTTAAAATTTTGATTAGAACTATTTTTTTATCGCAAAAAAAGACCCAAAAAAACGCATTTTTTTTTTCGTATTTTAGCCGCCATTTTGTTAATTTTGCACGTATATAAAATATTCTAGTTAGGTCGGTTCCTGAAGACATACTGAACATAAAACTATTTGATTTTTTTGTTTCAGACCATCCGTCGGGAAGATTTCACGACCACGGCAACGGTACCTGCTTTTCGAGGCGTTGGCTTTAAACATATTTTACGTGTACAAAAAATGAATAAAGTACATTAAAAAAAAATTTTTTATGTACTTAAAGAGTGTATTTATTGAACAGTTTAAACCCCATATCGATATCTTTAATAGTATTCTCAGAAAAAATTCACGAAAATAGCGTTTTCATCATGGTTTCAAAGTAGAATCCCGCCTTAAACCGAAGTGGAAACAACTTTTTTTCCCTCATAGTGTTAAACCTGTCAAATATCGTGCCAAAAAAGAGCACTTGCGTGGAATTTCACAGCACTACTTTGTTCCAAAAAAATCTGCAGCTGAAGCACACAAAATTCTTGTTGAGACTTACGGCGAGCATGCTCCGTCGGAAGCAACATTTTCACCTGTCGAATTGTGGGCATTTATTCACGAAGACTCACGTCAGACGCTAGCTGAACTTGCAGAATCATCGAACGTGATCACCCAACAGTTTCGAAACGTTTCAAAGCGTTCGAAATGATCTTTCGTGTATTACTTTTAACGTAAAAAAAAAACAGCGAGAACTTATTGAACATCCGGATAATTCGTTTGATCCAAGCCATGCCCTGACAGCTTTTCGTTGCCGGATGTCGCGGGGCCATTCGCCTTCGCATCTCTTCCGATCGATACTCACATACGACGTCGAGATGAGAGCTGGCTTGGAAGATCTCCGTGCCGGCGTGATCGAGGCCCACGCATACGTACTCGCCAGCGGCGTGTTTGGTGACCTTCGGTATGATGAGGACTCCACCGCGGACCGTGCTGCCCTCCGGTAGTGGCCTGCGGTCGTTTCTCTTCCACTCGAGATATATCTTCGAGCCGTCCGACTTGAACACCTGGCAGCGAATCTCGACTCTACCGCCGTTCGGAATCTCCAAGTACTCACCGGGTATCGTCACGCCTGCCCCGGTCTGCACGTCCGAATTGGAAAAGCAGTGAGGGCACGTGTGGCCCGATATATAATTATCAGATCAGATCACATCTGATTATATCTGGATTGTACATGATATATATATGATTTATCGTATCTGGATCTTCTCTAATCATGCAAGAAACATGGCCATATCAGAGCATACGTGATCAGATTCGACGATATCAGACCATGATGTCAGACCTGACAATATCAAATCAGCCTATAATATGCAAATTTGATCGGTTTCGAAGCGCAATTGGTCATCTCGGAACAGATATACCCATATCAGGGTGAACATGCTTATATTAAGGGCGGGGTAAAGTATTAAAATTTTTTTTTTCATTTTTTTTCAATTTTTTAGTTGAATGCATAATATATCAAGAATATTGTGTTAAAACTTCAAGTCGATCGGAGTAAAATTGACGAATCGAGGGCGGCAGCTGTGCGGCGCGCTATTGTATTTTTCGACCCCGAATAAATTTCTTGATAAACTGGCCTGTTCCGGTTCCGTTATGTATGTTCGAGGCATGGTGTATATTGGTATACACATTAGTCTGTACATCGGTACAGACTAATGTGACAGTACAAACGCAAAAAGATGCTCTGGATCATCTTGATGGAAGCCTTTTGCTCTACGGACCCGGCATCGACGACTTTGAGTGAGTATAAGAAAATTATCGAGTTTTATTTTGAATTTCTAAAAATTCAAAGATAATTGAAAAATCTAAAAAAATTCATACGTATTCAGAAAAATGAACGAATCACGAAAAAAAATTGGGTTGCGGGGAAATTTGTTGACTAATTTATTTTTTTCATCATTTTGTTAACATATTTTGGAATTATTATTATGCAAAATTAATCTTTTGAGTACCTTCAATATGGATGAATTTTCTCAGATTTTTATGCAATCGAGAAGTGTTCTCAAACTTATGTGCAATGAGCGCTAAGCGACCAAACTCTTCTGCGTTTTTCAAACCGTTTTTCTGAGACTTGTCATATTTGAAGTCCGTGTGCACGATAACTCAAAATCTACTGGACCAATCGCTTTGAAATTTTGCACAGTACTTCTTCACATAATTCACCGGGTATTGTCGAGAGCTTTTTTGTTTTTTTCAATAATTACTAATTTTTCAACAACAAATTAGCCGATTTTTTTTAGCGAAAATCGGGTTTTTGGCTCCCAAGTGCTACGAAAAATCGAAAAATCGAAAGAAAAAAAAATCCTCCCGTCATTACCTCGAGAAACATCTCCTTTAACAAATGCATTTTGATTTTTTTGTTTCAAATGATTCTGTTGCTAGTTATGGTGCACACCGCAAACCAACTTTCTTTCGAGGCGCCTCCGGGCTTTAATTTTCACTCGCTCAATTTTGAATATTTTGCGATGCAAATTTAGGAGAATGTTGTTCAAATGTTACTTTATTATATGTAAATTTTTCAATAAACGAACACTATTCGTTACGCCAAAAAAAAATCTTAACATGCCTTTTTTTCGCCGAATTAACTTTACCCTGCTCTTAATAGCAGATATGAGTATATGTGGTATGTTATATATGTCTATCTCCTTGCCGTACACTTACGATATATAACCTCGACATACATATGATATCCCATTTGCGAACCGATGATATTTTATAAGTGATTTATAAAAGTGACTTCTCAAATAGGCCAATGACGATTGGGGGAGGGGGAGGGGGGAGTCGGAGCGAAGCTTACGATGCTGGTGATGTTCGGATATTGGAGAACATCGTCGTCCATCTTGATGCGCAGCTGAACTTGGTCCTCGGCTACACCCACGGTATTGATAGCCCGGCACGTGTACAAGCCCTCGTCCGTTGGCGACATCGACGCGATGTCGTATATGGCGCCCGAGGATGAACCCTCCGGCCAATTACTGACGAACGATCGTTTCGTTAGTGCCCGTTTCTTAATCATCACCAAATCGTTGTTTCTGACTCACTCAGAGGCTCAAGCAAAAAAGATTCATCAAGTGTGAAATCAGCCATTTTGCTCTCGTCCAAAGATGACGATTGCTGGACTACCCGAGTGTTCACAAACCCAAACATCGTTACTCACTCGACTGGAACTCCGGCAACGATTTTCGTCCAAGCGACAGTCGGCTGCGGTATGCCCTGAGCGCTGCAGTTCAGTCTGAGAACCGAGTTGGCTTTCGCGTAGATGAGGCCTCGGTGCGGCAATATGGTAATTTTCGGATCCAAGTGAACTTCGATACGAGCGATTTCGCTGGTGTGACCGACGACGTTCGTTGCCGAACATTTGTAGGCGCCACCGTCGTTCAACGTCACGTTCGTGAGTCTCAGCACGCCACCGGGCAACTGGGCAATGTTGGGGCCGAAACGACGACCGTCCTCGCGGCTCCACTGGACATCCGGTATCGGGAAACCGGCAGTGACGCGACACTGCAGATGCGTCGAGCCGCCGAGATTCACGGACTGCCATCTTTCGGGATGGAGCTCCAAAACCGGCAGTTCGCGGGCTTGAAGAATCATTTTTCGTCATTCGGGGATGAAAAATCGGCAAACGTCTTTCGACCTAATGACGAAGCGAACAAAACAAGCGCGAATCGGGCCTCGCTTTGTCCGTACATATGACCAATCAACTTTTTTTTTTAACTACACATTTATAGTAAATCTGATTATCTTTAAGAATCTGACGGATTCTCACTATCGCGTACACTTTTGTGGCAACCGGGAATTGAATTTTTGTACGTCGTCTCGGGATTCCTTCGCAAAAGTGTGCAATTTTTATATTTTTTTTCTCCGTAACGAGGTCGATAACCGATCCTGAAATTTTACAGAGACGATTGTTGACATATTTGGTGAAGCTCAAAAAAAAATTATGAAAATCCTATGGATTGAAGCCGGCACGGAGAGAATTTTTAAGTATTTTTTTTTATTTCTTCCTTAGGTACACGCTGTAGTACACGTTTGTTACCTATTTTGTTTCCTCCACTGTGAAACACCTGTTTCATTCGTCCACTGTTTCTTTTTCCACCCTCCTCCTTCACTTTTTTGTCCTTATCCTGCCCCCCCCCCTGCAACCGCAGCCGACTTCCCCCCCTCTGTATCGTATTCATCATGACATTTCTGTCATGGGTATAGGGAAACTGCGGAAAACCTATGCCAATACAGCCGGTCATCAAATTCGCCCCCCAGTCGCGGAACTAGTGTTATTTCGCCGCCAAATGCCGAAGAAAAATAAGTCACGACGAAATGTACGCGACTGGGTTTCGAACCCCGGACTTTCCGGTCCGCAGGTTTAGTGGCGAGCACGCTAACCACTAGACCATCGCACCGAATGAGAATTCTAAGTAATTTTTACTGTGAAATCACAGTAACTCGGTGACAAATGTGCAATTCTTCAGGTTTTTAGGAAATAAATTATAAATTTTCATGGAAATGAATCAATATTTACTCTTGCGTAACAGGAATTTAAAATGTTTTCCAGAATTTTTACTGAAATTAATAGTAAAATTTCCTGAAACGTAAAGATTACGACAATAAGTTAAAAAAGTGCTAATATAAATGAAATTTTTCAGTGGAACATTGAGAAACTCGCGTGTTTTCCATAAAAATTTAAAAAAGGAAGCCGAAATTTTCCGTGCGTCCACCGGAATTTTACGTTCTTTATAGTAAAATCAGTTAGGGCTAGGTCGCCTGACCGTACGCGTGAGCTCTGTGTGCGAGCATGCGCATACGTGAACGCAAGCTGCGAGAGTGCGCTTGTGTACGACGCAGTATGACGAGCACGACGACGCCGACCCGCGTTGCTTAGCAACAGCGGTACCGCGCATGCGCATTATAGTACGAAGCATGGGCCAAGAAAGCCTCGTGGTCTCGTGCAGTCTAACGTGTTATCTAGGCAGTTCTACGCAAGAAAACAAAGAAACGTGAAAAGAAACTTCGATAAAGGACGTCTACAATGGTACGGAAAGACGATATGCCAAAATAAGTAGCAATCAAGAACACAAATGTTCAGAAACCCCGATGAAAAAAGTGTTTATTTTTAGGACGGATTAAATCTAGACGATCAACGGAATGTAAGTATCAATTTACGTCGTTGTACATGCCTTTATTCGTAAAAGTTTTTTATCCGATTTCATATCTTTTTCCATTTTTTCGCATTCGTATTTGCGTTCTGTGTATGTTCGTATTAGCAATTCGTATATTTTTGATGATTTTAATGCGAGGAAGTTCACGGTACGCTGCTAGCCTCGACGGATGGAAAACTGGCGTTGAAGGCGTTAATCATAGGGAATTAATTTTTCGCTAGGGATTTTAGAAATTTCAAGTTTGTCCAGATTATTTTTACTGTAGAAACTTGAAATTTTTGAAGCAGCCCATTGTTAAAATTCTACATGAGAATATGTAGCAGAATTTTTACTGAAAGAAATGTAAAAAATTATGCCACTTGCTTAAATTTTTACACGAATAAAAGCAAAATATTAAAAGCTAGTGTCAATTTTTGACTATGCGCACATTTGTCACCGGTTTCAATTTTTTTAATGTAATTTTTACGGAGCTCTCACCGTAAAAAATACTTAAAAATTCTCTCCGTGCGTCGATACCTCGTCAGGCTTCCGTTTTGCCCTTTGGGCACGGAATCCTAAAAACACGCACGAGCACGTGTCTTCTCCAAGCGCCGTTTTTCGACACTTCGCAACTTTTTCAACCCACTGCCATTGAAGCACGGAGAAAAAAAACATCCGGAAGGAAGTAAAATCAAGGCAGAGATAGGCCACTGATAAATCAAACGAGCATCACGAAAAAAGAAAGCGTAGAATCAACGAAAAAGTGACATAACCTGAAAAAAGGAATGAAAAAAATTAGTACTCACGTTCGACGTCGATGGTGGCGCTGGCCTGGTAGCTGGCGGCCGCGTTGGTGGCCTGACAGACGTAAATGCCGCGATCGGCGACCTGAGGCTTGGTCAGAAGTAGTGTATCACCGACCTGGCGTGCGTTGGGACCGAGCGAGCTCGCGTTGTACTTGGTCCAGGTAATTCGAAGGCCGGAATCGCGATCGACGATGCATCTGACCTCGGCCGAGGTGCCCTGGTTAACGACCTGACGATCGGGCTCGACTCTGATGCTCAGAGGCCTCTTCGGATAAATCGACACGTTCACCGTCGAGTTGTAATTCACGCCCTGATGACTAGTCGCCGTGCAAACGTAAGTGCCGGAATCACTCGGCGTGGGATTGCGGATCGTCAGAAGGCCGTTAGGCTCGTGCCTCATAACCGAGTGTGGACTGGCTCGCGACCAAACGACTCGCGAGTGATGATGCGTCTTTTCGCATACCAACGTCACTGTGTCGCCCTCGCTGCCTACCCACGAGTTCGGCGTGATCTTCGGCCTCATATCGTAACCCGGACTCGGCTCATAATCGGCTGCCGAATTTACGGTGAAGCGCCAAAAAAAAAATTGTCATATCCGAGATGTGAGTGTAATCGATTGCAATTGATCATATTGGCATCATCGTTACCGTCGCAATAATGATATCGGTTGACTTATTAATCGATTTTTGCTCGTTTTATTCGTGCGGTAATTTTCGAAATTGTTGCGCAAATCGGAAAATATGATGAATTATTTTGTTATCGATTGTTCATTTGTTATAAATAATTTGGTCGTGCCGATGATGGTGCCCGTCATAATGATTGAAATAATAAAATTTGTCGATTGGTCCATCGATAGTTCGCTGTGTTATTTGTTTATCGTACGGTTTTATACATTTTTCAAATGAAAGACGAATTATTTTATGTTAATTGTTAATTTATTATAATTATTTATATCAGCTCCGTTATAATCATTGAAATAACAATATCTTTTGATTCAATGATCGATTTAGTAGTAGCTTGTTTATTTATTTGTTTACTAATTTTACTAATTATTACTAATTTTTTTTAGTGGCCGATTTTGTAGTAGCTTGTTTATTTATTTGTTTACTAATTCTACTAATGTTACTAATTTTTTTTTACTAATTTTACTAATTATTACTACTTTTGTTTACTAAATTTACTATTTATTGCTAATTTGGTTCAGTGATCGATTTAGTAGTAGCTTGTTTATTTATTTGTTTACTAATTTGACTAATTATTACTAATTTTTTTTAGTGACCGATTTTGCAGTAGCTTGTTTATTTATTTGTTTCCTAATTTTACTACATTTTTTTTAACCAATTCTACTAATTATTACTACTTTTGTTTACTAAATTTACTATTTATTACTAATTTGGTTTAGTGATCGATTTAGTAGTAGCTTGTTTATTTATTTGTTTACTAGTTTTACTAATTCTTACTAATTTTCTTTAGTGACCGATTTTGTAGTAGCTTGTTTATTTATTTGGTTACTAATTCTACTAATTTTACTAATTTTTTTTTACTAATTTTACTGATTATTACTACTTTTGTTTACTAAATTTACTATTTATTACTAATTTGGTTCAGTGATCGATTTAGTAGTAGCTTGTTTATTTATTTGTTTACTAATTTGACTAATTATTACTAATTTTTTTAGTGACCGATTTTGTAGTAGCTTGTTTATTTATTTGTTTACTAATTCGACTAATTTTATTAATTAGTACTACTTTTGTTTACTAAATTTACTATTTATTACTAATTTGGTTTAGTGATCGATTTAGTAGTAGCTTGTTTATTTATTTGTTTACTAATTTTACTAATTATTACTAATTTTTTTTGGTGACCGATTTTGTAGTAGCTTGTTTATTTATGTGGTTACTAATTCTACTAATGTTACTAATTTTTTTCACTAATTTTACTAATTATTACTACTTTTGTTTACTAAATTTACTATTTATTACTAATTTGGTTCAGTGATCGATTTAGTAGTAGCTTGTTTATTTATTTGTTTACTAATTTGACTAATTATTACTAATTTTTTTTAGTGACCGATTTTGTAGTAGCTTGTTTCTTTATTTGTGTACTAATTCTACTAATTTTATTAATTAGTACTACTTTTGTTTACTAAATTTACTATTTATTACTAATTTGGTTTAGTGATCGATTTAGTAGTAGCTTGTTTATTTATTTGTTTACTAATTTTACTAATTATTACTAATTTTTTTTAGTGACCGATTTTGTAGTAGCTTGTTTATTTATGTGGTTACTAATTCTACTAATGTTACTAATTTTTTTTACTAATTTTACTAATTATTACTACTTTTGTTTACTAAATTTACTATTTATTACTAATTTGCTTCAGTAATCGATTTAGTAGTAGCTTGTTTATTTATTTGTTTACTAATTTGACTAATTATTACTAATTTCTTTTAGTGACCGATTTTGTAGTAGCTCGTTTATTTATTTGTTTACTAATTCTACTAATTTTATTAATTAGTACTACTTTTGTTTACTAAATTTACTATTTATTACTAATTTGGTTTAGTGATCGATTTAGTAGTAGCTTGTTCATTTATTTGTTTACTAATTTTACTAATTTTGTTTACTAACTTTACTTATTTTTTAAACTTATTTCGTTTACTAAGTTTACTAATTTTTACTAATGTTACTTATTTTTTTTACTAATTTTATTTACTAATTTTACTAACTGTTACCAATATTGTTTACTAATTTTACTAATTTTTACTAATTTTAGAAATTGTGTGCGAAATGAAAAGAATAATGAATTAACGAAGTGAAAAACATTGAGATATGACAGATATAAATATAATTAGTCTCGGTTAATTATTTTATTAAGATCATCAGCATCATCGGAATTATGGAAATGATAATATCGGTTGATTTATTCATCGATAGTTACTTTTTAAAAGTAGTAGTAGTTTATTCCATATGCCTTGCATTTGCTGTGACATGGCCCAACTTACATTTTGCGTCACGATAGTTACTTTTTTATTTACTTATTCAGTAATATCAGACATTTTGGGTAAAACGGGAAATTGTTAAATTATTTTATTATCGATTATTCATTTATTATAATTAATTGTATTGGCACTATCATAATTAGCAAAATAATAAAATCGGTGGATTTATCCGTCGATGTTTGCTTGTTTATTTTATTGACTGATTTTATACATTCTTCTTACACGAAAAACGATGATGAATTATTTTATTATTAATTGTTCATTTATTATAATTACCTATATTGGCACCATTATAATCATTGGAATAATGATATCTATTGATCTATTCATCGATAGTTTCTTGTTTGTTCATTTATTCAATAATTTGCGAAATTTTTTATGAAACGAAAAAAAAATGAAGAACTAATGAAGCAAAAAAGGAAATATCAATGCAACGAAAAATTAAGTATAATTAATGGTAATTAATTATTTTGGCATATATTTGCTCAGTATTATCTGAATTTTGGTGTAAAACGGGAAAAAATGGCGAATTATTTTATTGTTTTATCATTAATTAGTTAGTAATTATAATGAATTACATTGGCAACATTACAACCATTGGAATGGCAATATCCCTTGATTCATTCATCGATAGTTGCTCGCTTATTTTTATTTATTCAATAATATTTAGAAATGTCGTGTAAAACGAAAAAAACACTATGGATGCCAATTTATTTCTGGAATGCAGAACTTGGTTTATTTTTTGATAGCATACTTGCTTATTTATTTATTAACACTATAGTTTCGGATTTTTTATCGATGCGATAGTTACTCTTTATAAATAACATCGCGAGATATTTCGTGTAAGGCGAAGAAAATTGAAATGTTACAGTCAATTTGTTGCTGGAACGTCGCTGTTGCTTGTTCATTTATTGACGCCATAGTTGCTCTTTTGTTTTTCGATATTATCGTTGCACGTTTCGTGTTAATGCCACTTGAACATAGAAAAAAAATGTCCAAACTGTCGGCATTTTGTAAAAAAAAAAAACCAAAATGAAAAAAACCGCTACGCATAACGATAGCTACATTTGTATAGATATCGATAAATTGTTGACTTTTTATTTACAGATAACCTTTCATAAAGATATCGATGGGACAATGAAGAGAATTTTTTTCGTCGCAAAATCAGGGTTAATAAAAAAGCGATGCATAAAAATTGGTATAAAACTAGATAAATATATATACTTCATAAAATAAGTATAACCCAGATCCTTTCATAATTAGCTATTTCTTTGAAAAAAAAACGCAATCAATGACGACATTGCACGCGTTACGTAACGCGTTACGTAATGCGTTACGTAACGCGTTACGTAACGGAATGGTGGGGGGGCGGTAAAAATGGCGAAGTATTGCGTTACGTAATTTATGTACGCCCCCATAGTTGTTGATTGTCTCCATCCATTTTGTCATTGCCAATTAACTTATCAATTCAATAGCTCTCCAAATTTAACGTAAAACGAATGAAAAGTGAAATTCCACAATCGCGAATTTAAAATTGCGACAGTTTAGTTGTTAATTTTTTTATCGATTGAATTATTAGGTTTTAAAATAATGCATTAACGTTTAAAAAAAACATTATTAATTGAACGTTGAATTCGAATAATGATTTATTACGTATTATTTGTTTTATATCAAATTCAAATTTTTATCCATCAAGGTTGATTGAATATTCAATAAAAATATATCTATCAATTAAAAATCGTCGAGTACGATGTTATAATATTATAATTGTTCTTTCCATATATGTCTTGATTCGACAATACGTCGAAGGGGAAATCTTGGTTGAGTTAAATCGTGAAAAAAAGGACCAAAACGATCAAAATTAAATTCGATTTTTTCTCACTTACCCGGGACGTTGATTTGAATACTTTGTTCCGCGACTCCAGCCTCGTTCCTCGCTATGCATTTGTATTCGCCGGCGTCGTCTCTGGAAACGACGGGTAATCTCCATACGCCATTGTGGAAAATCGAATGTGGATTCATACGTCCGTGGACGCGAATCCATTCGATCTCCGGCTGAGGATTTCCAGTCGCCTCGCAGGTACATTGCAACGGTGAACCCTCCAAGACATGACTGTCCAAGTGGATATTGACTTTCGGCGCTTCCAGATTTGAGCCTAGAGATTATTATCATTTAAAAAAAATATTTTGCGTTTTTTGTCCCTGTTTTTCGATTTTTTTTGATTTTTTTTCTGCATTTGGATGTTTTTTTACGTTGCATTTTTTTCGCCACTTTTTCAGAACGATAGGAGAAAGATTTTGGCGTGACTTTTACCTGGTATGTCCAGAAGACTTTGGGGAAACGCTGCGTCCGTTAAAAATGTTATTCCTTGGTCGTTATATGAACATTGAGAATAATATTCTAATGCATCCAATAGTATAACTTATTCAAAACTTTGTTTTTATCGATGCATTTTCGTTTATTGGTTTAATGTAATAATATAGATAATAAATTCTTTCTAGAGTTTCGTATATGAATGTTATTAACTTAATAACATTAAGGGCTTAAGAAATATCATTGCCTTTATTTTGTGCTGCACTTTGCATCGTTGAAATGCAACGATAGCTTTTTTTGGTATTTCCCCTTTTTTATTATCACAGTGGAAATTATTACAAATTGATTTTTCAATCTTACGTTTTTTTTCTTCTTAGATTCGATCATTTCAAAAATTGAATTTATTTTTGGCATTGTTTGGAGGTTCAAAATACGTTTGCAAATTTCTTTCACATTGATGCAAAATAAATTTTCAAATTTATTTAAAATTTATCCAAAATAAATTTTCAAATTTATTTCAAATGTATCCAGGATAAATTTTCAAAGTTCTCCAAAATTTATTTTCAAATTTATTTCAAATTTATCCAAAATAAATTTTCAAATTTATTTCAAATTTATCCAAAATAAATTTTCAAATTTATCGAAAAAAAATTTCAAATTTATTTCAAATTTATGAAAAAAAAAATTTTAATTTATTTCAAATTTATAAAAAAAAAAATTTCAAATTTATCCAAAATACATTTTCAAATTTATTTCAAATGTATCCAAAATAAATTTTCAAATTTATTTCAAATTTATCCAAAATAAATTTTCAAATTAATTTCTAATTTTTCCAAAATAAATTTTTAAATTTATTTCAAATGTATCCAAAATAAATTTTCAAATTTATTTCAAATGTATCCAAAATAAATTTTCAAATTTATTTCTAATTTTTCCAAAATAAATTTTTAAATTTATTTCAAATGTAGCCAAAATAAATTTTCAAATTCATTCAAAAAATGTCTAAAATTTATCCAAAATAAGATTCCAGATTTTTCAAAAATGTATTCAAAATAAATATTCAAATTCATTCAAAATAAATTTTCAAATTTATTTCAAATTCATCCAAACTATATTTCCAAATTTACTTCAAATTTATCAAAAATAAATGTTCAAACTTATTTCAAACTTATCCAAAATAAATTTTCATATTTATTCCAAATTTATTTCAAATTTATCCAAAATAAATATGGCAATTTATTTCAAATTTTTGTCCAAACTAAATTTTGCAATTTATTTCAAATTTTTATCCAAAATAAATTTTCAAATTTATTTAAAATTATCCAAAATAAATGTTCAAGTTTATTTCAAATCTAACCAAAATAAATTTGAAAATTTATTTTGAACCTTCCGGAGTGAGGTCTCAATTGTTTATTAAGTAAAAGCGAATTGTCGAAAATAAAGGAAAAAAATAGAAAGTGTTTATTGCCATACCTCCAACGGTGAGGGTAACTTTTTCGACAACCGATGAGATGCCGTCGCTAGCTTGGCAAACGTAGACGCCACTGTCGGAGACCCTGACGTCCCTGAGGACCAGAAGACCCGACCTATCTTCGACGCTGCGGTCGGGCAAATGACTTCCTTCCTTCGTCCACCGGATGTGGAGCGGTGACTACGCGAGACAAATCATATAATACATCGAATCGAAAATTCCTCAAATTTCCAAGCCAATTTAGGTATTGGTCATCGAATTTGACACTAACATTGTCCAAGGATCTTCCGTTGCAGTGATAAGTGACTGTACTTCCAATATGGACAATCTGGAACTTCTTTTCCTGGATCGTGACGATAATTCGCGGTGGATTATTGAGCGGAGCGGGTGGTGGTGTCGTCTGACGGTAGTCGACTGTCGGGAAAATCACGAGGTATAATAATTGCAATAGAGAATGTGGAAGTACGCATTTACCGAAGAAGAAAGATTACTGTGGTGATGACAAGCAACATTTTCAGCAACACTGTGGACAGAGCCATGATCTTCCCATTGCTGGCGATCTGGCATGTATACGATATTTCTTAAATTTGATCTTCGCATTTGACGTTCATGTGTGCTTTGACATCAATCCCAATGTGCCTTGCGTGCCAAGAATTCAAGTTCCCCCATCAAAGACTAAAAAGGCTCCATCAGTATTCAGTGACGATACAACCAAAACAAGAAAAGCACTAATGGATGATTTCCATGAACGTCAAAGACTCTGTCCACGAACAAGACGGTGATGATGTGTGCAACCGGCCGTGTCCAAAAGGAACAATGAGAGGCAGTTGAAAAATGTCATCCTGATTAACTAGGGACATCGATATCAAATTAAAAAAAACAAAAACGAACGAAACAGACGACAGGGGCCATGAGGAACCCAAATGATTGAGACATCACCGGACAATCACAGAACCTGCAAAGACCAACGTACACACGATGCAGCATATGATCAGCAGTGGAGCATGGGTAACCTGGAATGATTGAAAGATCACAGGTTCACCGGACACCAAGGAAACATGCGAAGGGGGGCGGACTCTTGACGTACGAGAAAAAAAAACACCCAATGGCAGGTTGACCTCTGTATCACGAGATCGCGATGTGAAATTTGATAAAAAGACTGAACTTCCAGGAACAAAACAAATGTTGAGTGAGATGATTTTTTTCTTTCCACCCTGAGGCCTGAGACGACATAACTTGCAAAGAAGCACGATCGAGTTTCTTCGTTTCGTTGTGTCTGTGGATGAATGTTCGTTTGGGTTTAGCTGTCCTTGGATATGGCTCAGGATTTGTTTGGTGCCAGTTCCTTTTGGATTCGCGTGTGGGTTTTATCGGGTTTGGGTTCATTTGCGCTGAGCTTGGGTTAGGATTGTCTGATTGTAGGTTTGTTTGGTTTCAAGTATAGGGTTCAGTGGGTTTCGGTCTTTTTGCATTTGAGAGGTTAGGATTTGTTGGGCTGTAGGTTAATTTGTGGTGGATTGAGTTTGAGTGGTGAGTTTACTGGATTCTTTGGGTCCAATTTCATTTAGATATGACCGTGATTTTTTTGGGTTTTCAAATTTTTAAATTGTTTTCTCCAGGTTCGGTTTTCCATTCGGTTGAGATTTGACTTTTTTTGTTTGGGCTTCGGGTTTGGCTTTGGGTTTCTGTCGATTGGAATTTGGGTTTATTTGGATGAGAGTTACAGTTTGTTTGAGTTAGAATTTAAGATTCTTTGTTTGGGTTAGATTTTGTTGTTATTTGGGTTTGTTCCGGGCATTCGTTTTCCATATGGTTGGGATTTGAGTTTTCGAGTTTGGGATTGTTTAGATTTGGCTTCGAGTTTGTTCGGACTTTCGGTTTATTTGGGTCGGAATTTGAGTTCCTTTGGGTTAGAATTTGAGTTTGTTTGGGTTTATTATGGTTGGAATTAAGGTTTGTTTTTGCTTGGTCTGAGTTTCGACGTTATTTGAGTTTGTTAGGAATTATTCAGATTTGAGGTTATTTTGGCATGTATTTTCTTTGGGGCGAGTGGAAATTGAGTTTATTTGGGTGAGAATTTGAGTTTGTTTGGGTTTGTTTGGATTGAAGTTTAAGGTTTTGTTGTTTGGTTTGGGGTTTGTCGTTATTTGGGTTTGTTGGGGATTATTCCGGTTTTTCATTCGGTTGGGATTTGAGCTTTTGGGTTTGGGCTTTTGGGTGAGAATTTGAGTTTGTTTGGGTTCATTTGGATTGAAGTTAAAGGTTGTTTCTTGTTGGGTTTGGGTTTTGTTGTTATTTGGGTTTATTCGGGATTATTCCGGTTTTTCATTCGGTTGGGATTAGAGTTTGAGTTTGGGCTTATTTGGGTTTTCCTTTGAGTTTGTTTGGGCTTTGGGTTAATTTGGGATGGAATCTGACCTTTTTGGGTTACAATTTGAGTTTGTTTGGGTTGAGGATTAAGTTTTTTTTGTTACCTTTGGGTTCGTTCGAGATTATTCTGATTATCAGTCGTTTTGACATGCTTTTTTTCGGGCAGGTGGATGGTTTGATTATCACAGTCGGTGACGGATTTCGCATTTAGGTTGGAATTTAGGTTTTTTTGGTTTGGGTTTTGTGGTTATTTGGGTTTGTTCACGTTTGTTCAGATTTTAATTCGTTTCGGTATGTGTTTGTAGGAAGGGACGAAGGTAGGCAGTTTGTCACAATTGGTTTTTGGATTCGTTCGGGTTGCGGTCGAACCTGGTGAGACAGTAGTAGAAATCTTGGCGAGTTGTTTGCCCCGTTTATCGATGATAATGCACTCGACGACGTAAGGCTTTTCGCCGACTCGAACATCCCATGCACGACGCGCTCCTTTCGCGGTTTCGACGATATGACCGGGCACCATCGTACGTTCCGTCAACCGCGATCCATTATAACCCGTCAACTTAAAGTATATGTACAGCTCGTCGCCGTGCTCGTAGGAGCACGTGAAATGCACGACGGAGTTTCTCGGCGCTTGGGTCTCGATCGGCATTAGACCTACCCTGAGCTCGGCTGTATCTCATGCAACACACACACGCACGTTCGGTACATGCAATTCTCACGTGCATCAGGACACGAAGTATAGGGAATAAAAATCGGCATTACGAAAAATCGATATTTCCTGGAAAGTATACAGCCAATATCTTATAGTTAAGTATTTTCGATAGTCTTTGACTTCAGCCACTGCAGTGCCGCAGGGTCTGAACATTTTTTTTTAGTCACCACTAGGAATAATCGGGTTTAACATTTCACTGGGGATTGGACACAAATGGGATTTCGGGCTCGTTTTGAGGAATGCAGGAGGAAAAAAATCGAGCTACCGTATCAATAAGGAACCTTACTGCCAATTTCTCCCGCTAGAGGGGACACTGTATTACAACGTAAACAAAACATGACGTTTAGTGAGATTCTCTTTGGTTTTGCCCGGGTTTCGGCGACTAATGTTGAATTTTATTCAAATAATCCGTTTGTCGTGAATACATTGCGAAGAATGCATCAGTGTTGTGCAATTGGATGCAGAAACGAAGGCGTTCGTTTATTTCCTAAAAACGAAAAACTTCGCAAGCGATGAGAAATTGCTATACGTCGCGAGCACTTTACAGCCACAAAACATTCACGGCTATATTCCGATCATTTTAGACCTGCAGACTATAGAAATCAGGGAGACTAGCGGTAAGGAGTGGACACACAGTGCTTACGAAACGTCCGCAAAAACGCAGCAAATAAGGAGGCGCTGCGATCGTACGTGTCCGATCGATTACCTCCGCCTACTAGCCTCGTACTCTTGGCGTGCTCTCGGTTGCTGTTGACAGCACACTCGTGGTGGGGGACCTAACTGTTGCGTCTACCTCTCCTATTTCGCTGCCTTTCTCATTGTTGCAAACTCATAATAGCAACTAATAATCAATAAAATTAAGCGGTGAACCAACTAAATAAACTAACTAAGAAAATAAAAACAGAACACAAATGTAGTCTTGACTGTCGTGGATTGGAAATATGTTTCAGAAAAGGGTATTCAGTTGATTTATTTTTATATTGAATATATATTGAAAATAATTCTACCTTGGGCTTTGAGGAAAACAATTTCGCGAAGATTTTCTCAATATTACAAAACAATAATATTAAAAATGAGCCTAAAAGCGGAGCACAAAGATACATGGAAATCAAATTCTTTCATTATTCGGCGCATGCGTTAAGTTTGGACTGTTATAATTATTTGAGACGTTATCGTCAGGAGAGCTACTAGTGGCACGATCTCGAACTATTGCAAGTCGGATTTTTTTAGACGCTGGAACTACGTATTGGCCTATGCTTTGTCCACTCCTTCTCTCTAGTCTCCCTGATAGAAACGAAGGATTCGTTACGGCTCAGTGATAAACATTTTTGACGCTATTTACTTCCGGAAGTATATTGTAAAGTAGTTAATCATCATAACCTCAAAATGTCTATTTGAAATATTTGCATTTTTTTAACCTTCTGGTATTATTTTATTACACAATACTGACCTAGCTCATTTTCATTTTTTACGGCGCTGAAAATCAGCCGGAGAATATTGAAACAAAGGGGTTATACCTTCCCAGTGCGTTTGGAGCAAAAAAGAATTTTTAAAGGCTGAACAGAGTAGGAAAAGCGTAGAAGCCGATTTTCAATTCCGGTGTAGTCAAATATCCGTAATTATTGTCCATTATGTCCATTCGTATAATTTCAGTACCGACAAACACTGAAAATGTACCAGGCGTGTTGACAGTTTCTTTTGTTTACGTTATATTTGCGTTCCCTACTTAAGGTTCCCCATTGTCGGAAACTACGATCGGGACGCATCATCGTGCAGAAAATGTGAAGGAGCGAAGAGAAAAAAAAAACTCACCGATATCCTCGCAGTACTGTCCGGCGTAGCCCATGGGGCAGTGGCACTTGATCTGATCGGCGGAAGTGAGCTCGCAGCTCTCGCCACGATCGTTGCAAGGGCAGTACTTGCAAGAGCCGAGGAAGCTGCTCGAGCGATCGTTGACGTCTCTGTAATAACCGGTGGCGCATGTTTCGCAGGAAGTCCCGCTGTATCCCGGTGGACAACGGCATGCCTCGATCTGCGTGGCTCTCGTACCGCTGAAGTTCTCCACCGCGGTGTCCAGGCTAATGTCGCTTATGTACGTCGCGGTCATACCCTCGCTGTACGACGCGCGCACCAGTATCGCTTCGAGATTCGAGAGAACCGTCATCAGATCGTTGCGCGAGGCTTGACGGAGGCCCTCCGCCGAGACTCGTCGCCATTCCGATTCTCTCAGCGGAACGGTGTAAGTCTGGACGATAAAGGGACAAAAAAGAAATGGAAACGCGAAATTTCAACAACGGCGTACGAAAAAAGATCTACGCTACTGAAAATATTCTAAAAAGTGAAGAATTGTACCTCGGATGAGGCTCGACTCGAATCACTTCACTCGACCTTTCGCTTTTTTTTTAACCCCTGTCACACTGGCTCATTTTGACCCGGACGAATTTAAAACGAAATACTTTTCCGAAATTGACAGTTTTCAATTATTTTTCACAACGATTCAATTTTATGTTTTCCGAATTTTAATTATGCAGACGATTTTCGATAAGAAACGACCGAAGGGTTAAGGGCAAGTGGATGAAGCACTATCTGGGTCAAATTGGCCCGGTGTGCCGAAGCTGTGGCCAAATATAAGTGTGTCGAGGAAGAGTCAAGCAACTGAAGGATGCCACATTGAAGTTTGCACAAGTCGAACGCAACGATCTTTTTTGTTCATTATTTATTTCTTCATTTCTGTCATTATCCAAAGCCCTTTGTGAAAAATGAGGTTGCAAATCTCTAGCGAGAATATGGTGAAACCCTTGCGTGATTAGAACAGCTTAAAACACGATGCTGAAGTTTGCATCGTTGGACTCCAACGAGTTTAATTTACTTTTGCAGATTTCGCCGGCAAAAGTCCTTCAACAATTTTCAAAGATATTTATTCAGCGATCCAAACGATAGAACTATTTAAAAAAAGATCGCGTATGGCAATAAACACGTGGAAAGTAAAACGTGACACAGAATTTTCGTTCCAATGATGCAAACTTCAACACCATCTTAAAACGGCCAAATTAAAAGTTGAACACTTATGAAGAATTAATTAATTTCGTTGTACGGAAAGAGATCTGCGTTATCAAAAATATTCGAAAAATGAAGAGTCGTACCTCGGATGACGTTCTACTCAAGTTATTTCACTGGACCGTGTGTCATTTTTTGAGCAACCGAATGATATGAGGGTCGTTTGAAAAGTCCGTGCAAAGTCAGAGAGATGGCACTACTGGTGCGTATCGAGGTTATTTTCAGTTAGTAGCATCTCTCGGAAGAATCACATACCAAGTTTCAGCCAGATCGGTGTATTTCCGTGTGTTTGGCATTCGTTTGAACCGAGGAAGTCGAGTGATTTTAAAAAATGGACGAAAAAGAATTTCGTGTGTTGATCAAACGTTACTTTATGAAAGGCAAAACGCCTCAGAAGACAAAAGAGAAGCTTGACAAACATTATGGTGACTGTGCACCTTCGATTAGAACAGTTTGTAAGTGGATTCAAAATTTTCGGAGTGGCCGTATGAGCACAAGCGACGCTGAACGTTCTCAGCGCCCTGTTGAGGTCACCACTCCAGAAATCATTGATAAAATCCATGATACGGTGATGGATGACAGGAGAGTGAAGGTGCGCGAGATTGCTAGTGCTGTGAACATCTCGAATGAACGGGTACATAATATTTTGCACCAACATTTGGATATGAAAAAGCTATCCGCAAGATGGGTGCCGCGATTGCTCACGATTGACCAAAAACGAAATCGTGTCAAGTGTTGCAAGGCCGGTTTGCAGCTGTTCCAAAGGAATCCGCAGGACTTTAAGCGTCGTTTCGTCACTGTGGATGAAACATGGATACGTCACTACACTCCTGAGACCAAAGAACAATCTAAACAATGGGTTGGCAAGGGGGAATCAGCACCAAAAAAGGCGAAGACCGTTTCCTCGGCCGGGAAGGTTATGGCGACTGTCTTTTGGGATTCGCAAGGAATAATCCTCACCGACTATCTGGAAAAGGGCAAAACTGTTACAGGCGCATATTATTCATCGTTATTGGGCCGTTTGAAAACCGAGCTGCAAGAAAAACGTCCGCGACGAAAAACGACATTTGAACGATGTTATATTCCATACATAATGGCACACATAGGCCTTTCAAATAAATAAAAGAATTTCGTTAATACCTCACACACAGCTCGTTTTATTCCATTTCAACATCTACCTGCTCTTATTGCAGAACCCTTCAGTTGTCGCTGCGGTTTTGAAACCCGGACATACATAACCTCAATACGGCGAACGGAGCGAGCGGTTGAAAACGTGTGTTTCGTAGGCCACATACAAACGTTCGAGACTGAATGACCTTTTTTGCATTTGCATTCTTTTCATTTGTATTTTTATTAAATTGCATAAAAAACGCGGGAATCGGAGATGGAAGAAACAAAATTGAGACAAGAAGCTTTGAAAGTTCACATGCGATGTGACAGTTGCAAAATCGTATGCATATGCTTATCACGCGCGCTTGGATTTGGGAAGTTTGTTTGATTACGATTAGGCTCATTCTTTTTTTAATTGTATTAATCGAAACTGACCGGACCAACGCCTTGTCCTGGCCCTTTTAAAAGTGTTTCGGCCTCGTGATAAATATCCGTGTAACGAACATGAAGGTGGGACAGAGATAGAGATAGAAGCATGGCCAACTAGTGCTGTCTTTGTCTGACGCCCCCGGCCGCGTCGCGGTTATTATGATCGGAACGAACCTAGTGGCGAGTAGTGAACTACCAACTCTCTTCGATAAGCTACCTATCCCTTCCGCCGGAGTTTTCAGACCTGTATGTAAGACCGTGGTCCAACCTTGCGATATGACGTTTTACATCTGGCAATTTCAACCACGACCTGCCGGTGGGGCCATCTTTTGTCAAACGGCGGAGACGTATTTGTACTCCCAACAATATATTGCTATTACAAGACTATAATTATTATATTTTTTCAAGTGCCAAACGTTTATATTTTATGTGTGCACGAACGAAAATGAAAAGTTTTCTTTTTTCAAAGGACAAACTCACCATAGGGATGCCAGGCACGATTTCTTGGGGATTCGTCCAGAAAAGTCGAATTCCATTGCCCATGAGTACGACATCCTGATCCGTGAGTACTTGAGCGTTCGCGTGGGCAGTGATGTGTTGAGTGAGGGTGAGATTGCCGCCGTAACTTTTGATTTTGTTGCCGGTAAACGTGTGCGGAAGGGACCAGAAGAGTCGTCGCTTCCTATTGTTCGAGTAGCGATAACCGATCTCGTTCGAGGCTACGTTCAGGTCGAATCCGTCGTCGATCACATCCGAGTTCGTTCTTCACGAAAATGAAAAAAGAAATATTTAAAAAATAACGATACGCGATCGTCAGTTAAGGAGCTTCGGGACAATTGACGAAATATTACCTTTTGATTCAAATTTATGAAATCAATTCTTCGTTTGTTTTATTTTTTTTTTATATTTGATTTAACTAGACTTTTCGTGAAATCAAATTTTTTCTACTGCTTTCCATTATTGGAATTATTTATTTTGAATATATCGACTTATTCAAATGAAGGTATATTTAATATCGTCTTGTAACTAAATACGTGATTCGATTTCGTGTGTTCAAAAACAATTTAACTGAATTCACTAATTGTATCTATTTAATTTTTTAAATTTAAATTAAATAGAATCTTCGTAGAGTCAAACGTTTTTCTGTTTGGTTGAAACAATGGTCTGTATTGCAACAAATATTTACTTCAATCAAGCTTTTGACCAAAGTTCGTACATGAATTTCTTTTATTGATCCTACGAGAATAAAAAATATCAAATCAAAGTTCCTCCGATTCACACACACGTTTCATATGATTGCCACAAATATTTATTTGAGGTGAATATACAATTGCTATATGCAAATCGAAATATCGAAGATTCAAATCAACTTTTCACACGTTCGAAGTGAAATTATATTTGAACGAGAGACACGTTTATTGTAACCAAATAAATATTGATTCCCCTGAAAAAGATCTTCCCAGAATTTAACAAAAGTACATATTTGAATCAAATAGA
This sequence comes from Ophion costatus, assembly GCA_951751655.1. Taxonomy (NCBI): domain Eukaryota; kingdom Metazoa; phylum Arthropoda; class Insecta; order Hymenoptera; family Ichneumonidae; genus Ophion; species Ophion costatus. The sequence goes on from OX632359.1 coordinate 4,754,528, forward strand.
CGTTTATTCACGCCAATCAAGATATTTTCATTTGAAAATATCTCCCATACCTTCAAAGAGTGAACGTGCTTGAACCTAATCTTCATTTTGTTCAATTTGAATACATAATACCCACCAAGAACAGCTACCCGTTATTTTTGTTTGATAAAATTCCGAGGGACTGTAAAGATGTTAACGAATGTCTGGTAAATATTCAGAGATCGTGTGTTTCAATGGTTCGTCGAAAAAAATTTCCCAAAAAGGCGAAAAAAATAGCTGTCACATGGGATGACCCCGTTGGATGGATCATATTTGAATTGTGTTTTTTTCGGCAGTGTATGTTATCCATATTCGCGAAAATAATTTCGTGCACAACTTACGCATCGGTCAAGGTGAATCCGTGACGGGAGTCGTAAGCGACCATCGGTATCTGTTGGATGTACAGTGAACTCTCGTGGCACTGATCGGTCACCCCGCTGCAATAGCACTCGTTGCACCCGTTAGGATTCCCGGCCGAAAGGCCGAAGGTCGAGGGACGACAGCGATTGCACTCGGCCCCCTCGACGTTAGATTTGCACATGCATCTGTCCCCGATGCAGCGGTCGCTCTCCGAGCCAGCCGGATTGCAACGACAGGAAGACGGCGACGTGTGCGTCCTCGTGCAGCCACCCCGGCTCGGATCACCCGAGTAACCGGGCTCGCATGAATCGCAGTTCTCACCGGTCGTATGATTTCGGCAGTTCTGAAGATCGATCGTGAATCGATTTTTTTTCAACGACCATTGTAGGTTAAAAAGAAATAGGATACTGCGCCCTTCTTCGAAAGGCGTCTAAATTTGATCCTTTCGTGGTAATATGACTACACTAGAAATTTCATTTCTATCTTACGGAGTCGATAAGTCCCATGAAAATGTTTTTTTAAATCTAGTATCCCTGAAATAACTATTAAGAGGGAATGATACCTTATCGCGGTCGGTATGGTAGAACGATTATAGATTCCCACGAATCTCTGAAACGGCTCTTCAGATCCCGTCGAAACTTTGCCAAACGACGTCAAATAGATAGATGAATGGCTCTCTTCTTCTCAAATTTTCTGATTTTGAGAAAAATAATGTAGATTGGCTTATGATAACCCAATCTACATTTTTTTTCTCAAATTCGGAAAATTTGAGGAGAAGACAGCCGTTCGTCTATCTATTTGACGTCGTTTGGCAAAGTTTCGACGGGATCTGAAGAGCCGTTTCAGAGATTCGTGGGAATCTATAATCGTTCTACCATACCGACCGCGATAATGTATCATTCCCTCTTAACAACTGTGAAAGACTTTACAATATCGATATAGTTGATTCGGTTAATATTTTTACAATAGTTCGTAGTTTTTTCGGGGTTAACAGATAGTCACACACGCCACCAAAGTCGCATGATTACGTATATTTATTTATTTATTTTTCTTTTATTGATTCGTTCCAGTCGTACAGGGTTTCCCCTTTTACGAGCCCCAAATCCACCCCAACTTCGTTCTTACCTCCTCCACATATCCCCCCCCCCCTTCTCCATTCCACAACTCGCTTCTTACCGCCTACCCCCTCCCCCACCTTGCGGCCGCGGCCGACTTCCCCCTCTCCTCTGTACCGTCTCATTCACCATGACATACCTGCCATGGGTACAGGGAAACTGCGGAAAACCTATACAGCCGGTCACAAGTTCACTTCCCAGTCACGGAACTAGTCGACTTTCGTCGAAAAATGTCGAATAAAAACGGGTGGGTATTTCACGACGAAGATTCGAACCCGCGACCTTCCGGTCCGCTGGCCGGCACGCTAACCACTAGACCAACACACCGGTCTACATTTTTACGCATGCTTTTCGCTTATAGTTGTGTTAACCATATTATGATTGCGGTGACAATAAACTACGGGGAATTCGACTATACTCTCTTTTACCATGAGCGTTTTTTGTATGTACTGTACACGTTTCTCTCAGCGCACCGTGTCTCGAAAAATATAATGTACACACGCAGGGTTAAATATCGTAAGTAGAAAATGTGAAGGACGTACCTCGCAGGCACCCGTTTCCGGATCGCACTGTGAAGAATGTCCGTTGCAGAAGCAAGGCTCGCAACGTCCGAGATAAATGCCCTCCATGGATCTCGTATAACCAACTGCGCAATCCTCGCACGAAAGTCCTCGATAGCCAATCGGGCAACTGCACTCCTCTACTTCGACGGCGCGTTCGTTGCCGTTGTTGTTTTTTTCCGCGGATACGAGTGACACGTTGGACAGCCTGAGTACACAGAAGAGTTTTTACCTCGAATAATTCTTGACGAAAACAAATCTTCCTCTGTTCCTCTGAGTTCCTCTGAGTTCAAAAAATAATACTCTCAAGGTTACGGTGCCAAAATGCAATTTCCACAAATTGAGAAAATGGCATTTCCGTTGAAGTCTCGAGAAATTATTTTGAACCAAGAAAAGCTCTTCGATGAGTAATTAATTTGAAAAAAAAGTAAAAAAAAAACGTAAAAGTTACGGCGCCAAAAGGCATTTTCCAAAAATTAAAAAAAAAACCCATTTCGTAGGAATTGTCGAGGAATTATTTTTTAAGAAAGCAAAGATCCCTCCACGAGGAAGCAAAAAAACAATATAAGTAAAAGATAATACAAAAAAAAAATTACCGTGAAAGTTACGGTGCCAAAATGCAATTTCCAAAAATTGAGAAAATGGCATTTCTGTTGAAGCCTCGAGGAATTATCTTTCACGAAAAAAGCCGCCTCTATGAGTCATTGATTTACAAAAAGTAAAAGAAAAAAAATACTGTGAAAGTTACGGCGCCAAAATACATTTTTCAAAAAAAATTGAAAAAAATCGAATTTCGAAGGAATTGTCAAGGAATTATTTTTTAAGAAAACAAAGATCCCATGAGGAAGCAAAAAAATAAAATAAGTAAAAGATAATACAAAAAAAATTACCGTGAAAGTTACGGTGCCAATATGCAATTTCCAAAAATTGAGAAAATGGCATTTCTGTTGAAGTCTCGAGGAATTATTTTTCACGATTATTATTATTCACGATTATTTCGATTTTATCACAATTATAATTCTTATTATCGATTATTATTATAATAATTATCACGATTATTCACGATTATAATTATAATATTTATCGATTATAATAATTTATCATTATAATTATTATATTATTATTATATCATTATAATTATAATATAAATCTATATAATATAATATAAATAATATTAACGATTATTGTAATATAAATCGATTATAATAATAATAACGATTATAATTATAATAATTATCACGATTATTTCACGAGGAATTATTTTTCAAAAAGCCTCCTCTATGAGTAATTAATTTGAGAAAAAGTAAAAAAAAAATGTAAAAGTTACGGCGCCAAAACAAATTTTCCAAAAAAATTGAAAAAAATCGAATTTCGAAGGAATTGTCGAGGAATTATTTTTTTAAGAAAACAAAGATCCCTCCATGAGGAAGCAAAAAAGCAAAACAAGTAAAAGAGGATACAAAAAAAATTACCGTGAATGTTACGGTGGCAAAATGTAATTCCAAAAAATTGAAAAATCTTCACATTTCGATGAAAATGTGAAGTAAACTGAAGTTCCTAAAACTAGGAATTGGTTTTCACGAAAAAAATTCTTTCCATGCGAGGAAATAAGGGAATAGTGAAGATAAAAGAAAGCCAACGAAAATAATATACTGACCCAGCGCGTGAGGTGTGTGTCGTGTAAGTAGCTTTGATCCTAATCTCGCGGACATCGGCGAGGGCCATGAGCATGTGTTCCCTGTCGGCTTGGGTGCCGTCCGTCCGTTGCCAATGTTGTTCAAGCAAGGGGACAGTGAACGATTGCGGGCTATTCGCCTCGGGCGTTCTCCTCGAGAAGTATAAGAGATTTATGTCATTTGCCTGCGAAAATAGTGTCATTTTTCCCCAATCATTCCAGCTCCTTTTCTCATTGTTCTTCTATTACGAAGAAAATCCGCGATCTCCTCATTTTTACTTTATACTTATTCATTTTTCCAGCCGAACATTAACTTAAAGTCTTTGTTCAATTAATTTTAAAAATTAATCAAATTCAATTTTTTTTAAACTCAATACGATTAAACTTCAATTGAAAATAAAAAGTTTGAATTTTTAATAAAACGTATCGAAAAAATGAAGAAAATTATAATTGAATAAAAACAATTTGATTGATTCAAAATAAATTTTTGATAAAATAAAAAAAAATAATTTGATAAAATAAAAAAAAATTATCTTTAAAATTAAAATAAAAATGGAAAAAATCAATATAATAAAAAAATATCATTTAATAAAATTTTTCCCCAATCATTCCAGCTCCTTTTCTCATTGTTCTTCTATTACGAAGAAAATCCGCGAACTCCTCATTTTTATTTTATACTTATTCATTTTTCCAGCCGATCATTAAATTAAAGTCTTTATTCAATTAAATTTAAAAATGAATCAAATTCAATTTTTTTAAAACTCAATACGATTTAACTTCAATAAAAAGTTTGAATTTTTAATAAAACGTATCGAAAAAATGAAGAAAATTATAATTGAATAAAAACAATTTAATTGATTCAAAATAAATTTTTGATAAAATAAAAACAAATGATTTGATAAAATACAAAAAAATTATTATATTTAAAATTAAAATAAAAATGGAAAAAATCAATATAATAAAAAAATATCATTTAATAAAATGGAATATTCTCAATGTGCTCGTTCTCAAATTTGAACGAGCGATAAATGCTGCAATCCTCAATGAAAGTCAAACTCACACTGATGAGTTCCACGTCGGCCGCGTTGTTCCTCGAGCTTTGTCCGCCTGGCAAGGGCTCGTATTTCACGGTGTAGCGAAGGTCGCCACCGTAAGAGGCGATCCGATTGCCCAGAAAGACGCCAGGCAAATGCCAGTAATAAACGTCGGCATTGCCGCGATTCGGGAAAGACCCGTACACGACCTCCTGGTTCACCGAGTCGCGAATTAACCCTTGAGTAATTATCTGCGCGTTCGAGGCGTTGGACTCGACAAGGCCAAAACCTTCGATCCGTTCGATGTACGGCACTCGAATCTGCATGAAAGACATTCGTTTTCTAAAACTATTTTCCCATTTAATTAAAATGTTAATTGAAATATTTTATTGAAAAATGACATTATAATATTTACTGAGATATTCAATTAAACTATTAATTAAAATATTCAATTAAATTATTAATTAAAATATTTAATTAAACTATTTATTAAAATATTTAATTGAAGTATTATCAATGAATATTAATCAAGATTTATTCGTAATCCTTTTGGTCGCTTCTTCTAATTGATATTGATTAATACTCAATCTAATGAGTATTAATTACGGAGTGTCTCCCCGTCCGGTTATCGGGGGAATAACTGTATGTTATTCGCCCGGATAGCGGCTCAGTTCACGCCATATTTGCAATAGACGTACATATTATTGTGATTCATGTAAGCTGGCATCCGGTCGAATAACGTATATATCATTGTTCGAATAGAATGTGTTAAATTGTTAAACAAACTATCCGGAAGAATAATTTACACGTAGTCATCCGAAGACAATCTTTATAATTTTGTTTGGGTCTGTTTGGGTTTGGGTTTGTTGTGTTAGGGTTTGTGTGGTTTGGGTTGGTTACTCGTGCTTGGGTTAGTTTGGTTTGGGACGGTTAGTTTCGTTTAGGTTTTGGTTGTTTTATTTGTTTATTTGGGTTGGTTTGTTTGCGTTTATTTGGTTTGGGTTGGTTGGTTTTTGTTTGGATTTTTGTGGGTTGGTTGGTTTCGTTTGGGTTTGGGTTGGTTGACTTTGGTTTGGATCGGTTGGTTTTGCTTAGGTTTTAGTTTTTTCGTTTGCTTATTCGGGTTGGTTTGTTTGCGTTTATTTGGTTTGGGTTGGTTGGTTGTTGTTTGGGTTTGGGTTTTTTTTTTTGGGTTGGTTGGTGTTGTTCGGGTTTTTGTGGGGTGGTTGGTTTTGTTTGGGTTGGTTGACTTTTGTTTGGGTTGGTTGGTTTTCTTTGGATTTTTGGATTAGTTGTGTTTGGGTTTCTTTGGTTTGGATCGGGTGGCTTTGTTTAGGTTTAGGTTTTTGTTTGTTTGTTTATATGAGTTTGCGGTGTTTGGGTTGGCTTGTTTTTGGTTGCGTTGCGTTGGTTTGCGTTTATTTGGTTTGGGTTGGCTGGTTTTTGTTTGGGTTTGGGTTTTTTGGCTTGGTTGGTTTTGTTTTGGTTTTTGTGGGTTGGTTCGTTTTCTTTGGATTTCTGGGTTAGTCGTGTTTGGGTTTGTTTGGTTCGGGTCGGTTGGTTTTGTGTAGGTTTTAGTTTTTTTGTTTGTTTATTTGGGTTTGCGATGTTCGGGTTGGTTTGTTTGCGTTTATTCGGTTTCGGTTGGTTGGTTTTTGTTTGGATTTGAGTTTTTTTGGGTCGGTTGGTTTTGTTTGGGTTTTTGTGGGTTGGTTGGTTTTGTTTGTGTTTGGGTTGGTTGATTTTTGTTTGGGTTGGTTGGTTTTGTGTGGATTTTTGGGTTAGATGTGTTTGAGTTTGTTTGGTTTGGGTCGGTTGGTTTTCTTTAGGTTTTGTTTTTTTTTGTTTGTTTATTTGGGTTTGCGATGTTCGGGTTGGCTTGTTTCCGTTTGTTTGGTTTGTGTTTGGGTTTGTTTTGGGTTGGTTGGTTTGTTTGGGTTTGGGTTGGTTGATTTTTGTTCGGGTTGGTTGGTTTTGTTCGGGTTTTTGGCTTAGTTTGTTTGGGCTTGTTTTTGGAGTGGTTTGTTTGCGTTTGGGTTTGTTTTGTTTGTTTTTGTGTGTTTGGGATTGCTTGTTTGGAGCGTTGTGCAGCGCGAACCGCGTGAAATTAGCCGCTGTCCGGACCAATTGCATATGCTTATTCGGCCGATAACCGGACAAATAGCCTCAGCTTATTCATTAATATTAATTCGAAGGATGGCGAAGCTTTTCGACGATTTTGCAATAAATGCTTGAACTATAAATAGTTAATTGCGGAATTCGTTAAAATAGTCGAAATCGTACCTCGCTTCTGTACCAATTCGACGAAGTGCATCTGTCCGTGTGTCCCATGCAGAAACAGCTGATGCAGCCAAATTGATTTTTCGACCCGAGATTAAACGTGTTCGCCTTGCATTGGTCGCATTTAAGGCCAGTCGCGTATAGCTGCAACGTGCGAAACACGGAAGGTATTCAGTGGATGTTTTTGGGGATATCTTTGATACCTATGTGCTTTCGAATTAATCGATTGAAATCGTAACCTCGAGCCGCATGGTTGGATTTTTTAAATTTGGACATGTTTCTTTTTCAACTATCTTATTCCAATTTATGCTATTCTTCTCTTTGTGCATTATTTATTCATCCGAATTTACGTTTTTATAACCATTTTATTTTTCTTGAACATAGCTTCCAACTATATGTTGTTTTTTGGAACAAATTTTTGCGTAAAATATTTTTCGGCGTGTATTCTTTTGACAATGATATTTTAATTCTACTATATAGCTTTTATAGAACGATTTTGACAACATTCTTTTTTTTCAAAGATATTTTTTTTTCAATGCCTCTCTGGCAAATAATTTGTTCTATCCCAAGGAATTATTTTTCCGATATATTTTCATTCCCCAATACACTGTTTATTTTATGATTTCAATACATGTTATTCTTATGTTCAAATATATAATTGTTTTCATTGCGAAACATTTTTCATCATTTGTTGAAATATATGTTATTTTTTTTTCTTAAATGAATTCTTCTTTTATTCCTATAGATTTTTGTCCGCTACGTTATTTTTAATTATTTTCCAATTCTCTTATTATCGTAAAAAAAAATCTTGAATAAAATTAAAGAAATTGAGTTTTCGAATTTTATTTGAATTAAAATTCCGTTGAATTGAAATTTATTTGAATTTCAATTTGTTTAAATTGAAATTTATGCAAATTGCAATTCATTTGAATTTAATTGAATGACATTTTTTCTCAATTGAACTTAACTTATTTTTTTAACTTAACTTTTAACTTAAATTTTGTTAGAACTAAAATTTCGTTGGATTTTATTTGATATGAAATTTTTATAAATTCTTTTTCTTTTATTCCAATATATTTCTGTCCGATACGCTATTATATACGATACCATTTTACAATTCTCATATTATTATTTAAGAAAATCAAATTTAAATCAAATTAATGAAATTGATTTTTTGAATTTTATTTAAATTAAAATCCAGTTGTATTGATATATATATATATATATATGTATTGAAATTCATTCGAAATGAAATTTATCTGAATTGCCATTTATTTTAATTGTATTTAAAGAATATTTTTTTGAATCGAACTCATTTTCTTGAAATTTATTTTAAATCTTAAAATTTAAATATGAATCAGATGAACGAAATTGATTTTTCGAATTTTGTTTGACTCGAAGTTTGTTCGAATTGAAATTTATTTGAATTTCAATTTAATTAAATGTTTTTTTCACATTGAACTTAATTTATAAAAATTCTTTAGAATTAAAATTTCGTTTGATTTTATTTGATATAAAACTTTTTGAAATTGCTATTTTTAAATTCAAATTAATGCATTTTTTTTTGTTCCAATAGATTTTCGTGCGATACGTGATTTAAAAGAATTGTTCGATTCCCATGTCATTATGTTTTATCATAAAAAAATATGATAATTAATGAATGATTATTATTAGTTCGACATATTCTTTTTCCTCTTCACCCAAATGTATTTTATTCGTTTCACAATTCCAACATAACCCACGAACGTTGATCGTTGCACTTACGTTTTTGTGGATCGTACGAAAAAGTTCCGTTCCGTGAGACAGAGGGGGAAAAGCGTAGAAAGAATTGAATAGCACAGCGTGTTAAGAAATGTCGAATCTCTTTTGTATCGAGAATGAACCGAAGGTCGATGGAATGTGTTCAATGATTTTACGGTACCTTGCAACTACACTTTCCCTCGTTGTCGACCGTTCGCGTTATGCTTCCGTGAGGATCGCACAGTTCGTCGGGTACACAAGAGTCGCCGGCCATCAAGGGGTTTCCGTGATAGCCCGCCGCGCACTTCTCGCATCGCAGTCCCGCGTAGCCCGGCGGACAGTCGCAGATGGGATTGCGATCGGCGCCCATGCGACAAGTTCGGGCGAATCTGCGTGCGACGAAAAAATTTCAAATTTTCGCCACCGAATTTCGAACGAATTGTCGATTTGTCGAAGAATTTTTTGCCGTCGAACAAAAATTCTTGAAAAATGAACAAAAAAACGACCGAGTGGAAAAGTCAGAAAAAAAAATTCATCAGCGAATTTCGAACGAATTGTCGATTTGTCGAAGGATTTTATCGCTTCTAAAAAAGGCTTGAAAAACGAATAAAAACTCGGCCGAGTGCATAAATCGGAAAAAAAAATTATCTGCAAATTTCGAACGAATTGTCGCTTTGTCGAAGAATTTTTTGGCTTCGAAAAAAATCCTTGAGAAATGAAAAAAACTGGGCCGAGTTGAAAAATCGTTGAAAATTAATTATCAGAGAATTTCGAACGAATTGTCGATTTATCGAAGAATTTTTTTGCTTCTGAAAAAATTGTTGAGGAATGAACCAAAACATCGGCTGAATGTAAAAAACTTAAAAAAAAAATTATTGGCGAATTTCGAACGAATTGTCGATTTGTCGAAGAATTTTTTGGCTTCGAAAAAAATCCATGAGAAATGAAAAAAAAACTGGGCCGGGTACGAAAATCAGAAAAAAAAAGTTATCAGCGAATTTCGAACGAATTGTCGATTCGTCGAAGAATTTTTTGGCTTCTAAAAAAATTTTTGAGAAACGAGCAAAAAATCGGTCGAGTGCAACGATCATTAAAAAAATGATCGGCGAATTTCGAACGAATTGTCGATTTGTCGAATTTCTTGGCTTCGAAAAAAATTCTTGAGAAATTCACAAAATCTCGGCCGAGTGCAAAAATCAGAAAAAAAATTTATCAGCAAATTTCGAGCGAATTGTCGCTTTGTCGAAGAATTTTTTGGCTTAAAAAAAATCCTTGAGAAATGAAAAAAAACTGGGCCGAGTTCAAAAATCATTAAAAAGAAATTATCAGCGAATTTCGAACGAATTGCCGATTTATCGAAGCATTTTTTGGCTTCCAAAAAAATTGTTGAGAAGTGAACAAAAAATCGGCCGAGTCCAAAAACCATTAAAAAAAATTATCGGCGAATTTCGAACGAATCGTCGATTTGTTGAAGAATTTTATCGCTTCTAAAAAAGGGCTTGAAAAACGAATAAAAACTTGGCCGAGTGCGAAAATCAGAAAGAAACATTTATCAGCAAATTTCGAACGAATTGTCGCTTTGTCGGAGAATTTTTTGGCTTCGAAAAAAATCCTTGAGAAATGAAAAATACTGGGCCGAGTACGAAAATCAGAAAATTTGCTATATAAAGGGAACTCACTGATTGGACGGACTGGGGAGCGGACACTCGCAACGCTTGCAAGGGATGTTCCTCGATGGGTCACCGTAATATCCCGGACCACAGGGTGGCTCGTCCCTGTAACACTCGCCCAGCCAAGGGCCACTTTGCCTCCTCGCGTATCCTGGCGCGCAACCTTCGCACGATTCACCAGTGTAGCCTGCGAGACAAGCGAACGGAATCTCAACGATCGTCGTTATTCATCGGGAATTTGCGAAATTTTAATTTGACAAAAAAACTTCTGTATATATTGCTCCAGAATATTTGCTATATTCAATAATGAGAATTGCATGAACAGAAAAGACTTACAGGGATTAAAGATTTAAACGAAACACGATTATGAAAATAAAAATTATTTAAAACACTTAAAAACAGATACGTGTTAAATATTTCGAAGAGATGTAAAATAATGATACCATTTTTAATAATATAATAAAAAAATTTTTAATTTGGAAATTTTCGGAAATTTGGAAATTTGGTAATTATAGTGCTAATTTTAATGTCTCTTCTATGTGTATCATTTACATCGGGAATTATATAAATGTCGTCGAGAAACTTTCCGTTCAATCCGCGAAACAACTCGAGAACAGCGGAGTAGATTCAAACGAGGAGGAGAGTGTAACTTATTTTAGTAGACGTTTTTAAGCTAAACGTAAAAGAAATGGAAACTTGTATTTTTTTCATACCGGAATTTTATTTTACGTGAAAAAAATCGGGTTACGTTTGTATTGAACATCTTTTTTATATGGCCATTATGTCAGGCAGTTTTTCAACGTTTTTTTTTATAATCACGAAGCAATTTTGTACGTAAGGATGTAGGCTACTTTTATCACGGTTTGATGAGGAGCATGAAGAGTATATACGGGTATTCGAATGATTGTCTAAGTATCTGCAGAGCGATTCACTTGATAGCTTATCATCTATTTATTCGCTGTATTAATTTATATTAGGGAAAACATATTTGTTGATTTTCGGGGAAAAATGGCCACGAAAAGATATTTCGAAAAAAGTTACTTGTTTTTGACGTTACGAGTACTTTCGATGTCTCGAAATAAATTGGATACCTAGTACGAACGTATCTTGACAATTATAAATAATAATGATAAGAGGTTTTTGTGTTTCACCAATTATAGGTTATAATTAGAAAAATTGCATTGAATTGGAGTAAACTCATACCCGTAGGACACGTGCACTCCTCGACGTAAGCGGCGGCCAGACCAGTGTTGGTTGTGCCGGCTGTGTCCATCGTGATGTCCGTAATGGAGACTTGCAATTCCGGCGAATCTTCGTACTTGGCTCTGATAAATCGATCGATAAATCACTCATTACTTTTCACTGGGCGCGTTAATTTTACCCGATGGTCCTTGCTAAGCGCAATTTTTGTGAACCATTCAGATTTTGAAAGCAGAGGCTTACGAAAATGATTTTGGAGACTGACAGCCTGCGATTGGAGCGCAGAAAAAAAATGTTTGAAAAATAAACGTAAAAAAGCTTTTGAAAAACAAGCTTCTATTTGAAAGGTATTGTACTGAAAAGTAAAAAAATGACGTTCAGTAAAATTGAAAATCAAAATAATGTAACTACAAAAGAGACGAGTTTCGTACTGCGAAAAAGTTTGAGGCGAAAAAGTTTGAGTACAGGCAATCCAAACGTTTTTTCACTCGTTTCCTAACTAGTTTGCTATCTGAACATAATTTTTATTCTACCTTTATAAACACAATAGAATGGTACGACGAGTTATGTGACCAGACTTTCGGTCAATGCAGAGCCTACAGTGTTAAAAGTTGCAATTTCAAAAGCCATTATCTCTCAATCTACATGGTCGACTGTTCTGAAATTTCACTCAAACATGCATAAAGATATGAACAATGTTTGGTTAAAATTTGACCAAAATGTATAGAAATGAAAGAGCGCGCGCTCGTTCTACCGTAAACCTTTGCGGCATAGTGTAACACTGATGCTACACCCAATTCAATTCAGATTTTGACGATTCAAAAGTGTTTTTAAATTAAATATGGCGGTTGTAAATGCGTTCCAAGGTTCCTAGGACTTCAATAACTACTAAAACATGCCTATTACATTTTTATTTTTCACGTTACGGATGTCATCAATAACGAAAGTGCAAAAAAACGAACTTTTTGCATTATAAATCGGATTACGACTAATCTAGCAGGTAAACCATAACCAAAAAGTAGGTAAAAACTTGGTCTTTGATTCACTGTATACGAGCCCGAGGTCTAAACCGCCAAATTGAAAATGGCGGATCCGATATGGCCGCTGTAAACGACGTTTTGCATTTATGGTCCGCCATATTGAATCCGCCATCTTTAATTCTCGAATTTTAAGTGCAGATTTGTAATCAGCGACCCCGAAAACCCCCGAGTACCAACTTTCGCTATCATTAAACGACGTTCTGCATTTATGGTCCGCCATATTGAATCCGCCATCTTGAATTCTCGAATTTTGAGTGCAGATTCTTCATCAGTGACCCCGAAAACTCCCGAGTACCAACTTTCGCTATTATCAAACGACGTTTTGCATTTATCGTCCGCCATATTGAATCCGCCATCTTTAATTGTCGAATTTTAAGTGCAGATTTGTAATCAGCGACCCCGAAAACGCCCGAGTACCAACTTTCGCTATCATTAAACGACGTTTTGCATTTATGGTCCGCCATATTGAATCCGCCATCTCGATTTCACGAATTTTGAGTGCAGATTCGTCATCAGCGACCCCGAAAAGTCCCGAGTACCAACTTTCGCTATCATCAAACGACGTTTTGCATTTATCGTCCGCCATATTGAATCCGCCATCTTGAATTCCCGAATTTTGAGTGCAGATTCGTAATCAGCGACCCCGAAAACCCCCGAGTACAAAATTTCAAGCCAATTGCACGTAAAGAAAAATGTATGCTTCAAAGGGTTCAGGAATTGCATTGCCCATCTCCCACCTCCATCATCCCGAGCTGGGATGAAAAATGTATGCTTCAAATGATTGAGGAGTTGCATTGCCCATCTCCCACCTCCATCTTTCCGGCTCGAGATAATACTGAATACCCAGATTAGGATGATGGATCTGGGAGCTGGGCAATGCAACTCCTTAACCCCTTGAAGCATACATTTTTCATCCCAGCTCGGGATGATGGAGGTGGGGGATGGGCAATGCAATTCCTTAACCCTTTGAAGCATACATTTTTCTTTACGAGTAATTGGCTTGAAATTTTCCACTCGGGGGTTTTCGGGGTCGCTGATTACGAATCTGCACTCAAAATTCGGGAATTTAAGATGGCGGATTCAATATGGCGGATCATAAATGCAAAACGTCGTTTAACGATAGCGAAAGTTGGTACTCGGGGGTTTTCGCGGTCGCTGATTATAAATCCGCACTTAAAGTTCGAGAATTCAAGATGGCGGATTCAATACGGCGGAATATAAATGCAAAACATCGTTTGATCATAGCGAAAGTTGGTACTCGGGGGTTTTCGGGGTCGCTGATTACAAATCAACAGTTAAAATTCGAGAATTCAAGATGGCGGATTCAATATGGCGGACTATAAATGCAAAACATCGTTTGATCATAGCGAAAGTTGGTACTCGGGGGTCTTCGGGGTCGCTGATTACAAATCCACACTTAAAATTCGAGAATTCAAGATGGCGGATTCATTATGGCAGACCATAAATGCAAAACCATTTTCAATTTGACGGTTCAGACTGCGGGTTCGTATTCAGTGGATCAAAAGCCAAGTTTTTACCGAAAGCATATGATACCATATTATCGCATCGTCACCAAAGTCACTTAGGTATGCCGAATTTCAGCACAATCGGATGCCAGCAAGTGCTTGAAAAAAGGATTACAAATTTTCAACCGTAAAGACAGACACACGAACGAAGCAGGTTGAACATAAGTTTGTAAAAGTGCTTTAGAACATAGGGTGGTCATCATTCGACCCATCAAATGATGGCCACCCCATTGGGGTAGGCGTTTTTGTCCTTCGTCGACACCTAGGTATGCCTAGTCTACAACTGCATTTCGATGAAGACAACTGCCAACCGGGATACCCCAGACCGGTTGTAACCGCGAATCCAATACTTACTTTATGAGAATCTGTTCAACCCTGGCAAGCACCATCATGATCTCCTCCCTGCTGGCGGGAATCTCCTGGCCCCTGTAGTTCTTGTACCACTCGCCGTAGAAGAATCTGACGGAGCGTTGGGTCTTGACGTCCGGTGGTATCGGTGCGCCACGATGAACCAGATTGTAGCCGTTACCGCTGATGACAACGTCGGGTGCGTAATTCGGCGAGCCGTTGCCGCTGTAGGAGACCGAGTACTTCAGATAGCCGCCGTACGATCTGAGCTGGCTGGGCCCGTAATAGGAGCTCGGTAGGGCGAAGTATGGCGTGTTGTAAGAAAGCTCGTTGCTGCTGAGGGCGGAAATTTCAGCCCCGTTCGACCCGCGTGGCCTTATTTCCGCCACCTGTGAATTCACCTCGCCGAGTACTCGCAACTCCGGTGACAATTCAACCGTCACGAGTCTGTAGCGATCGAAAGGCGGTGGTATTTGGTAGGTGAATAGATTCGCGGAGGTACACTTGTCCGAGACGCCAAAGCAGAAGCAGGATATGCACTCGCCGGACGTGCGAGCTTCGGAATTGAATTTGCCAGGCGGACAAACGCCGGTTGGTTGTTCCACGGTGACTATAGCGTCGGGAGTGGCGAACACAACGTCAATGACGTTTATAGCCTCGCACGAGTAGGCCCCCTGATCCGGTACCTGAATGTCCGGACACGTCAAGGTGCCCGTGCCGTTCAACGAGACCGAGGAACACTTGGCCGGCAAGTGGCCCCAGTTCAAACGCCAATTGACCTCCGGTATCGGCACACCGACCGCCGTACACGTCAGGATCAACGTGTCGCCTGGGTTCAGGTGCACCATCGACGTCGGCGGTTCCACGATGTACGCGCGAGCTGGCGAAAGGAAATGTCAATCTAACCCTCCCAATTCACTGGACGAAAGGACTTCGTTGTATCGAGGAACCACTGCTTTGGCCATTCAATGCCAAAGAGCTGACGAGATGGATGACGAGGAGGGTTTGGGTTTGATAATTTTGGAAGTGGCAGGTCAATGAGCGGTTTACTCGGTGCTTTATTGGTCTATGATGCTCGAAGATGTGGTTGGGAGTCTTTTGGATGCTGTTGCGATTCATAATAGAGTCTTCGGACAACCGGCAATGAGTCTGCTTGGGACCAAGTGGTCCGGATTGAATGGTCCAGAGGCGTGAATGAAGAGAATGGAGATGATGAAGGGGAATGGAGGGGATGAAGAAGTTGGAATGTATCAGAAGTTCCAGTGTTGAGATTTTTTTTGTTAGGGAGAGGAAGGCCATCATGTTGGCTAGGCGAAAAAAATCTGGATACCCAACATTCCAGTAAACTTCATTCAAAACAAATGACGGCTCGACGTCATTCGTGGCTGACGCATCTGAGACTTTTTTCTGAGCACTCGCCTGAGAAGACCTGCCAATGAGGGCATTTACCAAGTCAACGCAAGCTCTTAGACTTTCGGACAGTTACCTCAAAGATGGATGAGTATTTTTAAAGGAAAGACTACGCATCAGGCTCTGTAGAATGGAAGGCAGAGCTAGACGATTTGATTGTACCCTAAATATCATTCGTCTAAGAAATCTGTGCAGCTTCTACTTCCCGAGTCGAAATTTAGACCCTCCTTTGAATGCGCGAGAACCGATTTCCTTTGTAACGCACAGACCGCCGCCCTCCTTTGGCTCCCCTTGAACCTATATGGAGAAATTTGCACCGTTGGCGACCCTCCTTTAGCCCTACTGAACCTTCTATTCAACCTCCTGAGCCTCCTTTAGGCCTATGGGCTCGGCTTGCGTGAACCTACACAACCTCGTTTTGGCCTAAAGTCCTATCTGTACCCTACAGAACCTCCTTTGAATCCAAAGCAGAAGGAAAATGAAAGATTGGATATCGGTGAACTGCGGATGGGAGAGAGGGGGGGGGGGGAGCGGAGGGCAGCATATTGAAGTAGGCTTAAAGGAGGGTTAGTAGGGCCAGAAGAAGTTTAAAGGAGGGCTAGGAGGCTCTGCGAGCCACCGGTGAAAGGAGTCAAAGGAGAGTTAGTGGGGCGAAAGGAGGTTTAAAAGAGGGTCTGTAGGTTTGCGTAAGCATTAAATCAGGCTCACTAGGGTTTAAAGGAGGTTCAGATGAACCTACCAAACCTCCTTTGAGTGAAAAAGTCCAATTTCTGCCACTTTTGGAGGTTCAGTAGGTTCTGATATACATGTTTTTGAGATTTCCATTTGAACCTCTAGAACCTCCATTGAATGACAAATTGGGATCGAAAGGAGGTTTAAAGGAGGGTCCAAATTTCGACTCGGGTTCGCTTTGAAGGCAGTGTGAAGGTATAGTGAATTCTTATCTACCGATATATCGGAATTGCTATAATTCTGAGCTGCTTATCAGATGCCTGTCATTGCTGACAGATGAACATGCATTTCTTTTGGTGCCTGCTACACAATATTTACGAAAGTAATTCTCTTTTTGATGCTGGACACATGGACTCAATGCTGAAAACTACTAATCAGGTTCCATTTGTCTACTGTGCCATGTAACGGTATTAATATCATCCGTGAATTGTCATCGGGTCTTCAACATCTCAACGAACAAACGCGTGGGTGACTACTTTAAGGAGAAGTACATTTGTCCATTGAAGAAAAACCGTGTATGGACGTAATCTGATGTTCGTGATGATGATGATACTTACAGCAGCCAACCTCGTCAGTATGGTCTTGACAGTCTATCCTACCGTCGCAGTGGAAGCTTTTGGGTATGCACTGATCGGAGTTAGCGCAGGCGTACTCATCGTAGCGACATGGTGACCCGGGTGGCGGTGGGGCACAATTTTCTTCGTCATTTCCGTCCGCGCAGTCCTTTTCGCCGTCGCAACGCCAGATCTTGAGTACGCACTGGTTGTTCGCGCAACGGAATTGATTGGGCTCGCATTGGCCGTGAGGACCTTGAGGGGTAAAAACAAGATGGCGCATTCGAACTCGTCGCGGCTTTTGGCTGAGAAAATTGTTCGATATTGAGCTGAGGGTGAAATACTCACTGCAGCGTATCTCGTCGGAGCCGTCAGTGCAATCGAAATTACCGTCGCATATGGAATACTTAGGTATGCATTCGCCGTTGCTGCAGGTTGCCTCGTCGTATTTGCATACGTGAGGGGGTCGCAGCGCTGTGTGATCGGCTACAAAGATTCGCATAGTTTTTCTTTATTTTCGTAAAAATCTATACCTGAAGCGTGTATTTTGGCAAAGGTATTTTTGAGGAGGTTGCTTTACGGAGTATGTTTTTTGAGAGTATTGGAGTATATTTTATGGAGGGGTAAATACTTCTCAAATTGAGAAGTATTTTTGGAAGTATATAGGAAGATTATTTCCGAGATCTGCCACTGAAGAATATTTTTTTGATATTTTTGAAAAGGATTATTACTTTTGGGAGTATTTTTGAAAGACGTCGACGAAGGGCATTAGTTCACTTTTGAAGGATTCAGGATTAATTGAAAGTTTTTCGTGAGGGATGTTTTTTTGGGGGGTATTTTTGAAAGCATATATATGAAGAATATTTCCGAGGAGTAGTACGGAAGAGTATTTTCGTTTTTTTAAAGAAATTACTTTTAGGAGTATTTTTAAGGATATTCATCGAGAGTATTTATTATTTCCGTAGGAGTATTAAGAGATTCTCTTCTGGGTTTTTTCCTGGGTATT
Source organism: Ophion costatus (assembly GCA_951751655.1). Classification (NCBI taxonomy): domain Eukaryota; kingdom Metazoa; phylum Arthropoda; class Insecta; order Hymenoptera; family Ichneumonidae; genus Ophion; species Ophion costatus. The sequence continues at coordinate 4,772,796 of OX632359.1, forward strand.
TTCTGCCGCTAGAGTGGTGTTATCCCTTAAGTGATAACAATGATGCTTTATGGAATGTGCTTTTTGGGAGTATTGGAGTCGAATTTTCGAAGGGGTATTGGGAAGTATTTTTAGACGTATATATGAAGATTATTTCCGAGATTTGACACTGAACAATGTTTTTTGGATATTTTTGTAAAGGTTTATTACTTTTGGGAGTGTTTTTTAAAGACATTGACGAGGAGCATTAGTTCATTTTTGGAGGATTCAGGATTAATTGAAAGTTTTTTGTGAGGGAGGTTTTTGGGAAAGTATTTTTGAAAATATATATATGACGAATATTTCCGAGAAGTACTACGGAGTATTTTTCGTTTTTTTAGAGATATTACTATTAGGAGTATTTTTGAAGGATATTGACGAGGAGTATTTTTGGGAAGTATTTTCAAGGATATAAATCGAGAGTGTTTATTATTTTCTTAGGGGTATTAATTAAAAGATTTTCTTCTGGCGTTTTTTTCCCAGGGATATTGAAGAATAGTATTTTTGAGAGATATTAGTACGGATTTTTTTATAGAGGATTTTTGAGGGGTAATAATGAAGAGTATTTTTGGAAGTATATACGAGAAATATTTCTGCGATGTCCTATCGAAGAGGTTTTCTTTCATAGTTTTGTCGATGTATTGCTTTTGGAAGTATTTTTGGAGGGTATTAACGAGAAAGATTTTTGGGAAGTATTTTTGGGGGTATTGAGGTCATCGATGAGAAGTATTCATTTATTTTCCGGGGGATAATAATGAAGAGTTTCTTGTTTATAGGTTGTATCTTTTGGGAAGTATTTTTGGAAGTGAATATGAAGAATATTTCCGAGGCTTACTACTGAAGAGTATTTTTGATATTTATGTAGAAATAGTAATGTCATAAGTGTTTTTGCCGGATATTGATAAGAAGTATTTTGAAATATATTAATGGGGATTTTTTAGAGTATTTTTGCAACGTAATAATCAAAAGTATTTTGGAAAGTACTTTTTACGGATATCAATGAGGAGTATTTTTACAGGTATTTTGGAAACTTTTTTTGAGGATTCATGGGATATTGCTCGAGAGTGTTACTGACGATAATTTTTCGGAAGTACTTTGAGAAGGTATTATAAAAAAGTATTTTTTTCGGAAGATTAATTCACCGATAAATTTTGAGGTGTTACGTGTTGTTTATACTTTCGAAGGGGTTGAGTTTGCATTTTTTAAACTTTCTCAATCAAAAGTATTTCGAAGACTTTTCGTTGAGGAGTATTTTTTGTTTTTCTCCAACGAATGGCCTTGAAATATTCTCGTTTCCTAATTTCGGGCAGACCAGTAATCTTTGAATAAACAAAAAATATAAACTTCGTTATTCAAAAAAAAAAATTTTATCACCGATCAATAAACAATATCCGAGCAAACCGGGAAAATTTTTGTTTTTTTCCAACTTACCTAAAAATCGTTGTTTTTAATATCTGCATTGGATTATTTATAAAATAATCTTCAAGGATAAAAAATAATCTGAATCCAGATTTAAAAATAAGCTTTAAGTGGGCGGAGAGAAATCTTTCTTTTAATTTTTTTTTCTTAAAGATTATCATTTATATTGAAAATTGATTATTTATTCATGCTCAAAGATTCTTTTACTTTCTCTGCAAATACGGAGCGTTTCGCAATCAGCCAATTTTAAGTATTTCGATAATCGAGGAATTTGGAGTACGGGTAGGGTGGAACTTACACTTCTCGACTTCGAGATGGACGGAGACTTGTCGTCCGGGAGTCGAGGCGGAATAGCCCGCGGCCTCGCAGATGTAAGTACCGGCGTGTTCGAGCTGAATATTCGGAATTTCGAGACGCCCTCTGACGTCGCGAGAGCCAGGCGGAAGCGGAAGTCCGTTGCCGCGAATCCAGCGGACTTTCGCTCGCAACAGTCCCTCGTCGCGACATTGAAACACGACCTCGACACCTGACGGAACCATTGTTACCGATTACCAAGGGTTTTCGAAAAAAAAAAAAAAAAAAAAACAAAAATCGAGACTTTCGATCTGTCAGTCGCGGGTCCCCTGTCATGCGAGAGTATTTTTTTTAATGCGTTCGGGAATCATGCCAGACAAAAAAATATTACTGAAATTATGAGACTTTTCCTTTGGCGCATGGCTGATGAACAACACATTTCGGATGATTTTTATTGGCTGAAATACAAAAATGAGGGGACAGCGGTTACGATCAACAACGATTTTTTTTTTCAAAATCCCACGGACACAGGCACAAAATAACGTGTTTCCAAAATTTCTCGCTTGTTTCGGAATATTTGACTTTTTTAAGGGGTAAACCTTTTTTTTAAGGGATAACACCACTTTAGGATTTTGGAGAAATAGTTTTTTGGGTTAAAAAATACTTTGGAGTCATGAAAACAATAGGCGATTGGTCCTGTAGCGATTTTTTTTTAAAGTTCGGTTATCGATTTGAAATTTTGATAATAGCTTCACAATTACATTCTCTATGGGAGTACGTAGCCGTTTTTTTAAATTATGTGTAAACTTTTTTTTTATGAACAATTTATTGCTTATTTTTTGGGCAAAAAATGGATTAATTTTTTTGGAAGTGGGCCATTTTTTCAAAATTCGATTAAAAAAATCCCTACGTAGTCCCGTAGCTAATAATATATAGATTATCATTTTTTTTGCTTTTGGTTCCAGGTCTTATACTTTACGAGAAAACCGTCCTCCCGACAAGCTATTTGTAAAAAATACGTTTTTCAAGATGGGCTCTGTCGCCGCTATTTTGTATGAAAATTATAATATATTTTTTTAAATATTTTAATATTTGTTAAATAAATCCTCTGAAAAGAAATCCTATTTGATTTTTCATACTCCCAAAATAAATAGTCAAAGTTAGGCCTTATTTTCTGCCGCTAGAGTGGCGTTATCCCTTAAGTGATAACAGTGATGATAGTGACAATAATTAAAGGAAGTACCCTTTTTTTCATAGCTGTAAAATGAAACTGTTTTTTCCCCTCGGAATCGAAACTGGAAATTCATTAATCAAATAAATGATGGATTCAATATGGAAGATCAAAAGAATGAGCCATTTCGATTTTGTGAATTTTGAGTTTAGATTCGTTATTGGCTAATTTAAAAAACCCCAAGTACGAAATTTCATGCAAATGAAGCGGTCTCCTGATCTTGGGTGTGCCATCTGGAATATGTGGAATTTGGCTTCACCATATGGATCTGCTGAAACGATTTTACGATTTTCAAATTTACTTTCGTAATTATAGACCGCAAAATACTTCCGGTACGAAATTTGGTATAAATCATAAACGATTAAAATATCATATATCTTGACTACCGTCAAATTTATCGAAAAAAGTGCAAGAATGAAAAAGTTGGGATTACTTCAATTGAAAAACTCATTTTGTCGGAACTCAAACTCTCTCAATTTTTTTTTCGAGCAGCTTATCTTTCTATTTCTCGAGTGTATTCTTTTCTTCCATAATCTGCAACGTCCGAAAAATACCCCACATTTTTTGACCAAATTGCACGGGTGACCGTTGCCACAAAAATCGTTAAAAATCTTTAAGGCGTCTTCTCACTTTAGGCGCTAAAAAGGCTATTTTCATGAATTTTTTCGATAGGTTTGTTTTATAGATATCGATATTAAAGTTGTTACACTTAATGAATACACTTTCGAAATACATTTTTTTTTTAATTGTCATGTATTTATGTAACCCAAACAAACTGTAAACGCGTTTTTCTCGAAACAACGTTTTTCGCCGGCTTGTTGATAAAATCTTCGAAACTACTGAACCGATCCTCATGAAATTGTGACCACATATTCTTTACAATTATAGCTATAGTGCATATCAAGGATTTTTTAAATTTTGATATTTACTATTTTTTTTGCCAAAAAACGGTGACAAAACACGTTTTTTTTTGTTTTTTCGAAAAATGTCCGCCATTTTGTTATTTTTGCATACATAAAAAATCGTATGATATGCGCTCTAGTATATATACTGAATCTAAACCGTTTGATTTTTTGTGTCGGATGATCCATCTCCGAGATTTCCACTGTCGTCGAATATCCATAAGTCGAATATCCACAAGTACGAATATCCATAAGTCGAATATCCATAAGTCAAATATCCACAAATCGAATACTAAGGAATTTTTAAATGTTGATATTTACTATTTTTTTTGCCAAAAATGGTGACAAAAAAACGTTTCTTTTTGTTTTTTTTTTTCGAAAAATAGCCGCCATTTTGTTATTTTTGCATATATAAACAATCGTATGATATGTGCTCTAGCCAATAACATACTGAATCTCAAACCGTTTGATTTTTTGTTTCGGATGATCGATCTCCGAGATTTCCACTGTCGTCGAATATCCAGCAGTGAATATCCACAAGTCGAATATTCATAAGTCGAATATCCATAAGTCGAATATCCATAAGTCGAATATCCATAAGTCGAATATCCACAAGTCGAATATTCATAAATCGGATATCCATACGTCGAATATCCAAAAGTATGAATATCCATAAGTCGAATATCCATAATTCGAATATCCACAAGTCGAATATCCATAAGTCGAATATTCATAAGTCGGATATCCATACGTCGAATATCCATAAGTACGAATACCCATAAGTCGAATATCGATAAGTCGAATATACATAAGTCGAATATCCATAAGTCGAATATCCATAAGTCGAATATTCATAAATCGAATATCCATAAGTCGAATATCCATAAGTCGAATATCCATAAGTCGAATATTCATAAATCGGATATCCATACGTCGAATATCCATAAGTATGAATATCCATAATTCGAATATCCATAAGTTGAATATCCATAAGTCGAATATCCATAATTCGAATATCCATAAGTCGAATATCCATAAGTCGAATATTCATGTCGGATATCCATACGTCGAATATCCATAAGTATGAATACCCATAAGTCGAATATCCATAAGTCGAATGTCTATAATTCGAATATCCATAAGTCGAATATCCATAAGTTGAATATCCATAAGTCGAATATCCATGAGTCGAATATTTCCTTTTCCTCTACCTCCCGCCATTCTTGGCGCTCATTTCTCCTCTATACTCATGGATATTCGTATTTATGGATATTCACATATGGATATTGACACTTACGGATATTAACTCATGGATATTGGCACTTATGGATCTTCGACTTATGGATATTCGGTTATGAAAATTCGACATGGATATTCTACCCCAATCGAGATTTCATCAGCAGCGCAGACCTACAATTCTTTTAAGATATTCTTTAACTACCATTTTCGTCTGTAAATAGTGACTTAAATAATTCATTTTTTTAAAATGTATTTTAGAAAATAACCTTTTTTAGCGTCTAAAGTGAGAAGACCCCTTAAATCAAGCCCTGCCAAATATTTTCCCGGGACGGTTATTTTCTATGCGTTTTAACCACAAAATGCGGGACTGAACAATGTGACAGCTATTACGATGAACATGTGTCCTGTATTCGTCTCGTTCTCGTGGTAGTCGATCCCATGAATCGTGATGCATTCGACGTAACAAACATAGAGGCGAGCATGATTTTTATTATTTTTATTTTTCCCCTTTTTTATGCAAGGCTTGTTTATTTCCTGCCAGGAGAAAGGCTTACCTAGCTTCACCGGATCTGGCCGAGGCAAGAATCAAAAAGAAACAAGAACATTCGTATTAATGACATCGATCCAAAAAGAGTGTGTTCTTTTTCCTCGTCGATAATTCGCTTTTTTTCTCTCCACTCGCTCATTGCAACCTCTTCTTTTTATCTGTCGACTACGGACTCAATTTAATCGCTCTCACCGCTTGATTAAGACGAGACGATAGAAAGAAAGAAAAAAGTCATTCAGAGTTCCCTAGCCACTTGGAGCTCTTTAACTTCAGATTGAGACTTTCGCCCCTGCTGCTTTTTTTTTCATCTTGTAACCATTCGACCGAAAAATCTTAATTAATTCGCGAAAGTGACATTCAGGCGGTACTTCCACTTAAAATGTTCGCATCCACCGTACACTCGTTAGTTTCAGTGAAACAAAAATTGAAAGAAAAATAACACGCGTTTAAATGGACATTGGTCTGTCACATTTTCGACACCGCTCGGAAAAAGTTTTAGGTTATAGTTCCGAAAAGCCCATACCTCTGATTAATTTGGAATTTCGTGTACCCATGTATTTTGACTCGCTGATTACGAATATCATAGCGAAAATACCCCCAAATTTGATTTTCAAGGTCAACACTCACGAAAATTGATTTTTCACAGTTTTTCTGTTCTATTTTAGTAAATATTCAGTTTAGAGAAAAATGTTTCGCATAAAAGTTATAGCCTATGAAAATATTGATCTTTTGTGTTCTATACAATTTTTGTCTAAAACCAATCAGTTTCGAGAAAAATGGGATAATGGTTGAATAAGTGGAAATTTCTTAGCTCCATTAGTTTCGATATTATCTACCTACGCACTTTACCGCGGGAAGGTTGGAGTCTAGTCTTTAAAGTGCATGTTTTTATTGCTTTTTTGTTTTTTATTTTATTTTTTTTGATTTTTTAAATTTTATTTCAGTTTCTTTTTGTATTATATACTATTTTTCCATTTTTTGTTTCGGTTTGTTTGGGTTTGGTTTTTTTTGGGCTTGAGCTTTTTATTTAATTTTGTTTTTTTTTTATCTGGGTTGTTTGGGCTTTTTCGTTTAGATTTATGTTTGGATTTTTTGTTGGTTTTGTTTCAGTTTGAATTCGATTCTTTTCTTTGGGTTTGTGCGGGCTAATGAACATTATCTATATTCTTGCTGTTACCGATCCGTTACTATAGATAAGTAGATAATCACGAACCTAATGAAGTTAAGCAATTTTCACTTATTGGATCATTATCCCATTTTTCTGAAAATGGAATGGATTTAGACAAAAACTGTATAGAACACAAAAGATCAATATTTTTTATAGGCTACAACTTTTGTAGGAAACATTTTTCTCTAAAATCAATATTTACTAGAATAAAACAGAATACTGTTGAAAAATCAGTTTTCGTGAGTGTTGACCTTGAAAATCAAATTCGCGAGTATTTTCAATATGATATTCGTGATCAGTGAGTCAAAGTACATAGGTACACGAAATTCCAAATTAATCAGAGGTATGAGCTTTTGGGAACTTTATCCAAATTTTACTCGCTAGATATAATGATTACTGGTTTTTGTGAAATACTGTCGTTTTGCAAGCAACAGAACGATTCGTTATTTTCGTTTTTTACGAATTCGAATTTTTGAACTCGAAGTAAAAATTAGGCGCGTGGACCTAACGAGGCTGCGGGTAGTTGAATGTGTGGTCGGGCACAGCATTAATTATTTTTGTACTTTTGCTCAAGTCGATGATACTCACTCTCTCTGGCGATTTGGTCGCTCGGGTACGTCTTGAGATTGAGTCCTTCCGTTGGAATTTCGGCTTCTAGAAAAAAAAATTAGGGAGAACGTAGGGGGATGCATTTTTGCACATTAAGGGATAACACCACTTTAGGATTTTGGAAAAATCGTTTTTTTGGCTTCTAAATATTCTGGGGTCATAAAAACAATATGCAATGGGTCCTGTAACGATTTTTTTGAAAGGTTCAATGATCTCCTCTTCAGATTGGGAGGACGGATTACTCGAACACCTTTGCATGGATCGATTTGAAATTTTTATAGTAGCTTCACAATCACTTTTTCTATGAGAATACGTAGCCGTTTAAAAAATGTAAAATGTAAACTTGTACAAATGTAAACTTTAAAAAATGTAAAAATGTCAACCTTTTTTTATAAACAATTTACTACTTATTTTTGGGCAAAAAATCGACTTATTTCTTTCAAAGTGCGCCATTTTTTCAAAATTTGATTTAAAAAATCCCTACGTAGTCCCATAGTTAATAATATATAGATTCGAATATTTTTTCGGTTTTTTTCCAGGTTTTATACTTTACGAGAAAACCGTCCTCCCGTGAGGCTATTTGTGAAAAATACGTTTTTTAAAATGGGCTCTGTCGCCGCCATTTTGTATGAAAATTATAATAATTTTTTTTATACTTTAACATGCGTTAAATAAATTCTTTCAAAAGAAAACTTATTCCTTTTTTCATACTCCCAAAATAAATTGTCAAAGATAGGCCTTGTTTTCTGCCGCTAGAGTGATGTTATCCCTTAATGTATCAAATATATATATATATATTAGGGTGATTAAAAAAAAAAAATTCGCGGTACTCAACGGAAAATGTTACTGCGTTATGAAAAAGTAATTCATACAAAATTTGAGAAGTTAAACATTTTTTCAGGTAGTGCTCAGACGACTTTTAATTTTTTTTTCTTCGATTTTTCGTCAATTTTTTTTCTTCACTTGTTTTCTTACTCCAAAATAACATATTACTCCAAAAAGTGATGTAAACACCGTATTCTCGTTCATCAAGTGGTTGATATAATTTTCACAACCGAATCACATACATTGATTCTCAATCGGCAAATACAAATTGTTTATGGTAAAAACAATATTTGAATAAAAATTGTGTATTGTTACAGAAAAAATTAAATTAAGACTTACATTGGATCACGCCCTAATATTTTCTGCATCGAGATAAAAAAAATTAATACTCCGATAATCATGAAAAAAAAACATGAAAAAGGCGTTTGAGCACTAACTAAAAAATAGCATAGAACCCTCAAATTTTGCAAAACTTTCTTTGTCTTAACATACTTCAATTTTCCGGTTAGAAAAAAACCTATTTTCTTAAACCACCCTAATATATATATATATATATATATATATATATATATATATATATATATATATATATATATATATATATATGAATTTTTGTGTTTGATTGCTTTGATTTTCAGCAAAAAAAAGAGATGTCACTCACCGCATCCCTCCTCGTCCGAGTGGTCCCTGCATTCCGGTATGCCGTTGCAACGAGCCGAATAATGGACGCAAGTACGATCGTAGACGCAGGTGAACTGGTTTGACGTGCAATTAGGCGTCTGCGACGGAATTTCTAGCCCTGAAAAAAATTCGCCATTCCTTTTCCAAATTGTATGACGAAAATAAATTGGAACAAAAAAAAACACCCTCGTACTTCGCAATTTTTTTTGCAAAAAAAAATTGCAATTTTGTAGCGGTTGACGACGAGTACATGAATAATTAGTAATCTCATAATTACAGTCGTACATTAGTACGATCATAATGTGGAAAAAAATATATAACTGGTGAAAGTTGCAACTATCAATATTACCATTGATATTCTTATTATCATTAATAATATATTAATTAATAAATATATCAAGAGACGCGGTGGCGTCTTGACGCCAAGTAATAAAAAAAGAAAACGTTTACCCCACTGATTTCGACTCCACTGATTAATAATAATACACGAATATATTAATTAATAATTATACGAATAATAATACATCCAATGCATCAATTGATAACAATTTTAATAATAGAGAATAATTAGAATAATAATACATTTTATAATACTATCATTTCGTCATTATTATTATTATCATTGGAATTATCAATACTTGTTTATTATTATCATTATTACGATTCGATAAAATATACAAACCGCAGTCTCTCTCGTCGGATCCATCGTCGCAATCGATACGTCCGTCGCACTTCTGCGTACGGCCGATACAATCGCCATTTCTACACTCAAAATCGTCCCTCGAGCAGCCTAAAAACAAATCGCCGTACTTAGGGGCTTACTCGCGTGATACTTCGATTTCGAGGTCTCCCAAGAGAAGACATCTGATGCGGCGATAAGACGTAACACATGTGAGATTGATGTTCCACGTAAAAAGAGAATGCGTATATCAATTAAAAAAGAGACGAAAATAAAGAAATAAGATAAACAGGACACACCGATAATTATCATAAGGACATGTAAGAACGAGGAAACATCATGTACAAAATATATATATGAGGTATTCTACGTGAATCCGGTGGACGTTTTTCCTAACCCCTGCCAATTTGATTAATTTTTTTAGATCTGATTCCATTGACTTTGAAAGGCACCCTGAATTTTTTTACATTTTTCGAAGCAACCCTTAATTTGAAAAAATGTTTTCCGAAAAAAACGCCCTGATTTAAAAATCTGAAAAAAATCCCAAAAATGCGTGATTATACGTAAACATTTTTAAGCTATCGCCCGCAGTGGAGGTATGATTTTTTCTATGCTTTCTGAGCGATTAACGTTAAAGAAAATCCGAAAAGATCGAGAAACGCTTACTTCGGGCGGATACTCAAATATTTTGATACCCACAATGAATTTTTTTGACCATTTTTGAATAACCAAATCACAATCATGGACCTTGAACAGTCGGTAGTCAAAAATTTCTGGTATCAATTTCAATTGAAGTCGTCTTCAGCACAGAAAAAATCATACGTACACTGCGGGTGATAGCTTGAAAATTTTTACATATAATCACGCATTTTTGGCAATTTTTTCAGATTTTTAAATCCGGACGTTTTTTGTTCGAAATTTTTTTTTTGACCAAGGGTTGTTTCCAAAAATGTAAAAAAATTTAGGGTGTCTTCTAGAGGCAATGGAATCAGGTAAAAAAAAATTAATCGAATCGGCGGAGGTGAGGGAAAATTTCACTGGATTCACGTGGAATACCTCATATATATATATATCCCGAAAAATGTTAAAGTTTCACTTTGCTAGCTAATAAATACGTTTTGTCTATTAAAAAAAACTCCGGCGATGTATCGAACGTGTGGCCTCATAAGGAAATAAGGAACAATGGAACTCCGTTATCTACGATGGTTTAGATGCATATTATATATACCGGGTGTCCTGTTATGAATGGATAATCCTGCAACTGTCAATAGGTCAGATCATGTCATATGCTGGAATTTCACTTGAGTAAAAGTTCCACGGATTTAGAGATTTTGGGCTTTATGTTATTTTTTTTTAAATCGTCTGCTTTTGGTTTTTTGCATGCCATTTCTACAAATGATATGAATCGACAATAACAAAGCAATTTTTTAAAGTAATTGGCACGATATGCCTGCATAAGATCTTTCTTCATAAAGTTTCCTTAACATTTAAGGTTAAAAAGAAGACTTCTCTATATTAAATAAATAACCAAGAGTATTTTTTTTTTTAATCGGGTGAAAAATAGTTATCATTTGTAGAAATGGCATGCGAAAAACCAAAAGCAGATGATTTTTATCTCGAAAACCGTGGGACTCTTACTAAACTGAAATTTCAGCAAATAGTAGGATATGATCGGACCTATCGACAGTTGCAGGATTATCCATTCATAAGAGGACACCCTGTATATATATAGATATATTTACATAATATTTTTTAGGGATGTAAAAACCATTTTTTTAAATCACGACATTATTTGTCGACAATTATAGGTAAGTATAGGAAAAATGCTTGTGTTGCTGTTGAAAATAGAAAAAAATAATTCTACGCATAATCGTGATTTGTGTGAAGATAATTATATTGAGATTAAAGAAAAAAATTCTGTAAACCGTAGGGGTGAGACTTAAAAATGTTCATTGACATTTGAAAAACACCGACTAGTTGTTGAGGTGTTGAGTTATTTCGCAACTGAGCTTTTTTTATACCCTTTTTATAACGATTAAAAAATATATTCGAAAAAAGTTATGCCCTGCTTATCCTACTTTTAAAAAAGCATGGCGTTGTCTATGAAAAGGAACTAATGCCAAATTCGAGCTCTTAAACATTTCATTTTTCGACATACCTCGATGTATACCATATATGTGTACAAAAATAAAATGTTTCGAGAGCTTCAATTCGGCACGAGTTTTTAATGCCTTTTATATTTTTATTTTTTTCATATTTTTTGAGAGGGCAAGAGCTGACTCTTACCCCCTTCAAAACAGTGTCGGGTATGAAAAAAAACTCATGCCAAATTAAAGCTCCTTAACCCAAGTCTAACGAAAAAAGGGTTTGAGGGGGTGAACTACCCCTCAAAGACAGGTGTGTCAGCCCTTAATTTTTTTTTTCAATACTTATATAGTCCATTTTTCATCGCTTTATATTACAAGAATTTTGGTTTTCGATCTATCGAAAACTGGTAAGTCTTTCTTTGGGGGTAATTCCCCTCAAAAGCGTTTTTCCCCTGGAAAAAAATTACCAGTCCAATAGTTTATCACATATATGAGTTTCAACAAAATCGAGGCGGACACGCAAATGATGTTCCTCGTAAGTGATGGTACTCAATAACTTTTTCTCTATTCGACTTACATTAAAAATCCGCTGTCTACGGTCAAACTTGAACAAATCAACAACTAATCAATTTTTTTTCAAATACCCTTCATAATTCTTACATCTAACGTTTGCAGTTGCAGAAAAATTATTTTTTAATCTCTATATCGTCATTTTCACACAAATAACACCTATCTGAGGAATGCGTTTTATATTTTCCATAAGGGCACATGTATTTTTCCAATACCTACGATTTTTCCGCAAATAATAAGTTCGTGATTTAAAAAAGCTTTTTGAACTCCTGAGGCTCAGCTTTGAGAATCTTCGACCGGATTTTACAAACACTGAAAAGTTGTTGAGGTATTTAAGGGGGCACTCCATATAGAGGCTTCAAAAAAATGCATTTTATTTATTGCTTAAATGCATAGTTCGAAATCTGTAGAATACGATGCAGTTAGTGATTTTGGTCAATTGTCAAAAATGACAGATCAAGCTCACATTTGGTACACGTTTTTATGATACTAATGTGCCATTGATGAACCTAAGCTCGACTAAAAATGATCAAAACAAACACGTTTTTGGCTGGGTCAAAGTTTGAAATTGTTTCCGAAAAAATCGACTTTTTTGTTCCGTGGCGTCCCCTTTAGCCAATCATCGTTATTTTTCAAATCTCAATGGTTCATCGAGTGACCACATGTATATGCTAAATATTTTTTTTTGCGCAGACTGTTTCGGATAATTCTACGAGGTGTTGGAGCGTACACCGCATTTGGCCTCCCTTGCGCACAGCTTCACGGCCACTGGTTATACCTCCGCCATTTTTAATTTTTTTCAAGCAACAAAAATCGTTTTGAAAACTAGAATTATGCAATAAAAAGTACCTATGATCCCGAAAAGATACATACATACCTTACCCTCCGAAAAAAATCATGGATATCGACTACTATTTGGCGTTCTATATGCAGTGTCCCCCTTAAGTTTGAACGCGAGGAGCGAATGTTCCGGGGAAAATTATTACGCCATCACGTTCTTTTGAGGGAGAGAGATCTCAAATCCAAATCACATTTTTCTATCGATAAGTTGAAAAAAAAAAAAAATTACGAAGAAAAAAAATCTTAAAAACTATCTACGATCTGCTCGAGGCAGTAAAAGGACGAGGCACGTCTACGAATCAAACGTTTCCTTACGAATAATTATGAAAGGACAAAAAAATATTCAAACATGATAATTTCGACATTCCGATTGTAGTGTGTTTTCTTCCTTCTTTTTTTTTTGTACTCTTCGGTCGCTGCGAACGTCGTAGTTACACACATGCATCGCTTGATCAAGGCTAAGGGTCTACCTACGACACGGATATAATGATTGTCTAATTGTCAATAATACACCAGGCAATGAGATGCACTATTAATTAACGAGGATGCCTCTTCAAGTATTACCTAAAATTCATATACCGCACTTATCGTATAACGTACACGTTGACACGTATGAGATCAATGATAACACGAGTGATAGTCAAAATAATAATGATGATGATGATCATACTGATGAGAATGATGGTCATTATAATTGAAGGCGACAGATCAAATGTCAATTCGACGAATATATATATATATATATTTTCTTGACATTCCGTCATCTACTTGAACGTCAGCAACAAAACCTACACACTGTCTATTTTCGGCCGCTAACACTGAATGACAGTAAACGACGTATACGGCGCCAGGACAATCTGCGGTTTCGTTCAGACAAGCTGATCAATAAAGTTCTTCGGGCTTGACGAAGAAGATCGTAGCAATCGAGGAGAAAAAAATACGTGCTTTGAAATAATAAATAACGATGCTTGCAGACTTTTTTAAACGTACACCGAGAGAAAGTGGTCGTTCGAATCGAGTCAATTTTTGGTTGAATCTAGGCCTACTGGACTTTGGGTTGATCCTCGATCGAATGATATATTTAGGTCGATCAAAATGCCTCGATTGATTATGACTGACGCTGAGAAGAATCGCGTGCTCGTGTCCAATGAAGTTTGACGAATTAAAGCGAAACACCACTGTGACAGGACGTTTATGATCTTATTTTGATTTATGACCTTTGCCAAATGACCTTATTTTATACTTATTATACCCCAACGACATCGTTAATTTTCAATTTAAAAAAAAATTACACGAAAGAAGTTCAATGTATCCGTAATAACATACCTTTATTCCAAGTCCCAAATGGATAATCTAGTAGAAAAAAATGTGCCCAAAACGACCTTTTTTCAGCCCGTCACAGTGGTGTGATGCCTTAAGGGATCTTCACGAGCGAGACATTTAAAAAGACGATTTTTTCGCATAATTTTATAGCCCAGGATCGTAACTTTATTTTTCCACAAAGATGGTGTGAAATTTTTGAAAATTCATCGCGTCATAACAATTTTCGTGAACAATTCTTCTCGCAATTGTCTTACGGAATAGTTTTGGTCGTATCTCAAAATCCACTCGTCTGATCCACTTTAAATTGGGACAGAGCATACTTTATAACATTTCCCATCGTATCAGTGGATGATTTTTCGATACGTTCATCCATTTGTCAATAGCAAATGATTAAAGTTATTTTTTTTTCTGTCGAATTTTTTTTAAGCCTCTTTTTCCATCAATGCGTGCCATTTTCGTAGTTATTGAAATAAAAACAAATATCAGGTCATAATAAAGCTGTACTATTATCCTAAAAGGATTATCCTGAAAGAGAGGGCATTCATTGTACATCAATAAATTATTCCTTTTGAGCGAAAACTCAACGAGGAGTATATCCGGAATGGCAAGTATTCTTCAAATATAGCCAGTTTTTCAAGTCCAATGAATACTGAGTTGCAAGTCAATCAAAATAAGGTCATGTATGACCTTACTTTGATTTATTACCTTATTTTGGATTGTGACCTTATTTTGATTTGTGACCTTATTTTGATATACGACCTTATTTTGATGTATGACCTTACTTTGATTTATGACCTTATTTTGGATTGTGACCTTATTTTGATTTGTGACCTTATTCTGATATACGACCTCATTTTGATTTATGACCTTATTTTGGTTTGGGACCTTATTTTGATTTGTGACCTTATTTTGGTTTGTGACCTTATTTTGATTGATAACCTCAATTTGATCAATAAGATGAGGAAAATAAGGTAATTTATCACCTTGTTTATGCCCAATCAATTGATTCGAACAAATCGTTTCCCTCGGTGTCCAGAACCGGGGCGCCAAAGGGATATGCTTAAGAAACCGAATACATACGAAAAAGTGCACATAACCGCAAGAACTTAGAAGGCAGAATGGAGCAAGAAAGGGAGAAAGAGAGAGAGAAAAAACGGGGCAACACGAGTAGACCGCCAGATTGTCGAGGGTCCAAAAATGATCTAACCGAAGCAGTACTGCTCATCAGAAAAGTCATGGCAATCGTAGAAATTGTCGCATCGATGAGCCAGGGGGATGCAATTTCCGTCGGCACAAACATAATCGCCCGCTCCACACCTCCTGCTCGTCGCTGGGACACTCGTTATGGCGACGGCCACCGACGTATCGGTTATCTCGTACGGGAGACCTACGGCAATCGTGCTATCGATGAACGACTTCGAACTCTCCGGATGCCTCCGTGAAGAGGTTTTATCCGAAGCCTCTATACCTAAAAGTTACCCAATCTGAACCACAGTGTGTCAAGGGAGAGTGATCTTTTCTCCAATTTGATTTTTTTCATTTTTGTTTTCAAATTTTCGTACGGGTGTGCAAAGGAAACGAGGATGATCTTCAGGAGGACGGTTTTTCGTTATTGGGTTGGAGAACGCGAGTCAACGCGATTTCGAACTACAAATTGAAATTTATTTCAATATTCAATAATTATATTTGTTGATAATTGAGCAAATAATTGATGAAATGATAATCAAATGGTTATTATTAAATTAACAATCAAGTTAATCGTTGTTTAATAATTGGTTAACAATAAGCTAGTTTTATAATCATTTGTTGGTGGTTCGTTAAATAATTATCTTGACGATAACATATTATGAACGTAGTTGCAGGATATTTGGAAAATTGAGAAATAGGACAAATAATACGAAATTGCAAGAAAAACGAAAGATTCTAGTTTAGAAAAAACAACAAAGGCAAAAAACGACCATTCTTTACTGAAAAATGTTAAAAGTATACAATTTTTTCGAATTTAGGCAATTTAGGCAAAGTTCAAATTTGTTGACTCGTGTAACTCTTGGCTTTTGGTATACTTTTGTTCTTTTTTTCGGTTATTTTGGGACAGGAAGACACAAATGGTCAGCTGGTTCTCGCAGTATTTCTCGGGCAACTTCAAGCCGCTACGCCTCTATTGTAATTCTGCGAATACGATATATACGTATGTACACATACACGTATACACACACATAAAAATTAGGGTGTAATTAGCAAAAAATACATTTTTACCCTTCCAAAAAGTATTATAAAGTAGTAAAAAAATGGTGCCGAATTTCAGCTCGCTATGTAAAATCTAGGTTCAAGTTTTCGATAACATATTTCCCAAATCATCAGGTTAGGCTTGAGTTAGAGAGGCCCAAATTTAGCACGATCTTTTTTACACTCAACGCTATTATTTTGAGGGGGTGACAGTGGATTTTTTCTCCCTCATTCGAATATCCAGAGACTCAGATATTCCACGTACATATATTTGTCGCAAAACTTTTTAAAAATCGTCGTTTGTCAAAATTTGTCCGAGATATGAGTATTCAAAGTCCGCCACTGATCAAACAACAGTAGTGACGGACGTGCGATTTTCTTTTTCCTCATATATTAAATAACAAACGAAAATTATCGAATCTTATTATTGATTTGCAAAGCGAGTTTACGTGTTCATATTTTTTACCGAAAAAAAGTGCGGAGAAAAAAAATTCACTGCTTGCTACACGGCGACCTCTATTATCGGGGCCTCCACAGATGCAACAGCCCCCCACTATGCGGCGAGTATCGATCGGTGTAGCGCATGGTGGGGGAAGCGACAGGCCCTAGCGGGCGGCTCGAAGCATGCTAGACGATAAGAGAGGGCTTTGAGGGCTACTGCAACCAGCTACCCTAGCTGCGCAGAGTCGGTTTGAGCGGATGCCGCGCAACCCCCATTTTTTGCAAGTGTAGTGGGGGGCCGAGCCCGCTGCTGTGCCGATAATAGAGGTCGCAGTGTACTTGGACTTTGAACGCGAATATCTCGGCCAATTTTGGTCGCACGACATTTTGAAAAAAAGCGTTTTGTTCGCAACGACACACTCTGTATGCTGACAAAGGGTAACTCGACAGTTGCGAATCACCTTGTATATGTATATTAGAGGGTGTATATACGTACGAATATCCCCAATATAGTACACGCATATATATATTGTAAAGTGCATATTAATAATCGTGTGACAGAACGCGATCTACTATCGTCACAAATTATTATCTCCTTTGTAAAATGAAAATCGGCGATACGATCTATTTTGACCGGACTCACCGCGTCTGCAATCTCGTTCATCCTCGTCGTCGGGGCAATCGGCACGACCGTCGCAGCGCGAATTCTCCGCGATGCAGGATCCGTCGTTGCACGTGAACTGATCAGTTCGGCATCCTTGCGGCGGTTCGGTTACGGCTGAAAAGTTGATTTGGGAATATCGTCATCGATTGACCATCGGCCTGCGCGTATCGGACTTAAGGGGGAAAATACATACAAATCGTCGAAAATGACGAAAAATTTCGGCTTTTTTTTTCAACGCAACTACTGGACTAATCGTTTTTAAAATTGTAGGGTATTTTATCGTACATTAGAAAACATGAAAAACTTTTTTTTTATCGACAATAAGTGGTCATCAGCTGACTGCAGCCAACTGTTGCTGAACGAATTTTCGAAACTTTCGGCAGCGATAAAAAAAAACTATTTATCCGATTCATTTAAAACAAAGGTTTTTGGACACATAATTGCAAACCCTCGTCGATAAACCTCTATATTCAATAAAAAAATTAATTAAACAATAATTTTGAACAAAATTCGATCTTTTTTTTTGAGTGCGGCCATTATTACAATATTCAACTTTTTCAACTTTTTCTTGGTTTATCGACAGCGTACTTTCGTATAGATCGTAATGGTTTGTGAATTTTTTGTTTCAAATTTTGAAAAACTACAGCTGTCGACGTCGCGGGGAAGATTCGTTCAGCGACAATTGACTGCAGGCTGCTGATGAACACTTGTTAGAAAAAAAGTTTTTCATGTCTTCTCGTGTACAATAAAATACCCTACAAATTTCAAAACGATTGATCTAGTAGTTACGTTGGAAAAAAGTCCTGAAAGTTTTCGTTATTTTTGACCGTTTACATGTCCCCCCCCCTAAGGTATACTGTAGGATTATGCATGAAAGGGCAAGACAAAGGGCAATCGCGTAGCTCTGATTCACAAAGGTGGAGGTTCTGAACGAAATGAAGCGACGTTCATAAATTTGTGGCTTCTTCCTCAGAGCCTTTTTTCAGTCAAATTTTGCAAACAAAATTTGCGAAAGACAAAAAGTGTCGCGATTGTCCTGAATCTCTCTTTACGAGGTAACGGAATTATAATTGATTGTCTTGAGCGATAAATTTAATTGGATGAATTATCAAATGTCTCGTTCTAGTTTGTTTGTTTTTTTAATTACAGCGAGCAACTTTATTGCCTTTCGATCGGGAAAATGATGAATAAATAAAGAATTAATTTAGAGAATAATCTGAAATCGTCAAATTTTTTTTTTTTTGGTTTCGCGTCATTATTCAATTTCGTTTGTCGAATGAACTCGGTCACGTTGTTATTGCATCTTAATTAACAAAATGGCAAATCAATGAAGAGTGAATTTGACGAATATTTAGGAATCTCGATTTTTTTCTCGAATTCTCGAGCTACGAATGAATTTAAAAAATTTGAATCTCATGATTTGGGCTTTGTTTTTCGTGTTTTTTAAATTCTCACGGCAATTCCTTTCGTCGCTTCCGTCGAGACAGTCTACGTTACGATCGCAGAAGAAACTTCGCGATATGCAGACTCCGTTGTCGCACGCTGATTGACCATCCGGACAGTAGGGTGACTCTGAAAAATCCGAAGTTTCGATTAGCACGAGGACGAGAATGTCGTGACGGGCGGACTCAACGATCGTCGAGTTTGGTCAATTTTTTAAAATTGAATATTTTCTTTCGTAACTTTATCCATACGTATTTATGTGCATACGAGAAAAAATGCAAAATGGCTTATTTACAAGAGAGAAATTTCGTTATGTTTCAGCGATGATACGATTTTTCGATAATCATCGTACGTGGAAAATATACAGCATATATATATATATATATGGGTAAAAAAGTACTTGCACATGCTGTAATTTCTATAATTTTCCATGATCATGGACTATTTATATTTGAATAAATTGTCGAATAAAAAAAATCGATAAAAAAACCTTTTTCTTTTTATTTTTGAAGAATTATTTCAGAAAAGGGAGATGTGTAAATAATTTTTTCACCCACTGTATATTAGACATATATATACGTATAATATATAAGTGGGTAAAAAGTATATGCGTATGACGCTTTTACTCAGTACCTTTTCTGAAAATTTCTATGATCATGGATTATTTATAGTTATGTAAATTTTCGAATAAAAAGACTACAAAAAAATTATCTTTTTTTTATGAATTATTTTATTTCAATCGATTAATGAATCATTTTTTAAATAATTTAAAAATAATTAATCAATTATTTTTATGAAATATTTGAAAAAAGAGTGCTGCGCGAATTATTTTTACCCACTGTATATTACATATATATATATAGATATATGTATATATACATAAGAAGGTGAGGCGTATATGCATATTTACTTGGCGTATTTTCTACAAATTTCCATGATCATACATTATTTATATTCAAATAAGTTGTCAAAAAAAAATCTCCAAAAAATCAAGTGTTATTTTTCGTTTTTAAATTATTATAAAGAAAGAGAGCTGCGCGAATAATTTTCACCCACTGTATATTACATATATATATATATATATATATACATTTATGACAGCTTGTGCACGCAACTAACAAATTTCGAAGAAAGGAGTTCAACGCCACCGGGTCGACGCTCGTACTCGACAATTGAGCGATAAAGAATCAGCGACAAGTAAAATAAAAAAGGACGAAAAAAAAGAACACCACAAAACGACGCGAAGACGAGCCGGGGATAAAGTGACGGTGTAGGTTACGCGTATCGATCCCTTTGTTCTCCAATTCACCACTGGTTAATTTATTCCCGTTTCGTGTCGAGTGCCATGTGAATGGGACACGAGTGGAGAGACTTCAGAGTGGGTGGAAGGCGATGAAGAGGCAACTGTTAAACGGGCAGGAGGGCGCAGGTTTCGCGGCCGGATAATGTTCGAGGGTGAAGGGTGATATTAGCAAGGGTTCGATGGTCGGGGAGAACGTCGACCTGCGACGCTAATACGGCTTTGGAAAATTCACCGGGGTCGAGTTTTGTAAATAAATTGCGTGCACATTGTCGTTTGTCATGCCATATTGGCAACATATATATATTAGACTGTTTAAAGATAAATCGATAATTTTTTTTTAGCTTGACACGATCTTAAACTGTACTTGGACATAAAAAAATAATCCTCGCGAAAGGGGGGGCAGGCCCTTCAAGATTTAGAGGTGCCCCATCGGACTTTTGTCTTTTTTATTTCGCTAACACGTAAATAACGAATTTGCATGAATGAAACATACATTTTTCTTGTTCTAAAATGATGAATATCTTCTTAAGGGAGCTTTCCAGTGTCAAATTTTCAAAAAATCGATTTTTTTTTTGCCTTATCGAATAGTATACACTCTTCCGAATATTCCCTGAAATTTTCATGCCGAAATTCAGATTATTTCGGTTACTGTACAGCATTTCTTGGACGAAGGCAACGGAGCGCTACAGCTACAGCGAAACTTTGAACGCGTTTTTCTCGAAACAGCATTTTTCAAAACGGTGTCCAACTTGGAGGGCAGAGTTTTAAAGCTATCGAGTTTAATTTTTTACACAATATTCTTAACGTCATTGTTTATCGTGCTATGGAAGCTTTTTTTTTTTTGACATCTTTCTATTTTTTTGTAAAAAAAACTGCCAAAAAAAATGCTAAAATCGATACTTTTTGTTCAAACCGGTGCCATTTTTGCAAAAAAAAAAAAAGCCTCCATAGCACGAAAGCCAATTATATACCGATCAATAATCTTTTTGTGTTTTTTGTTTCAGATCAAAATTGTGACCCCCAACGTGGACACCACATCCAAGTGCATTTTCTGCAACAATTGTTTCATCATTTTTATAGATATTAATTAATAAATAAATCGATCTTTAAAAAATTGTTTTGTATTCTTCAATAGCCAATTAATATACAAAAAAAATCCAGACCGATTAGATTATTTTTTCTTTAAAAAAAAAAATCGCGAAAAACAGCGATTTTTCGGGCTGTCACACTGGAAAGCTTCCTTAACTTATGTATAAATCACTGAATATATTATTTAAAAAACGATTTTGGTTATCGCAGCAACAATTATCGGTCGATATATACGTCGATAAATGCAAACAAAGTTAATAAAAAAACAAGAATCCCCGTAAAAATGTATTTTTTATTATCGTCAATAATCTTCAATAAATACATTCGTTGATACGCTGTTACGATCATCATTTTCGCCTACAAAAAACTTCACTTATTGCAATTGGGGTTTTTTTTTCTAAGGTCTTGAATTATTTGGTACGAATATTGCTTTTGTTCCTCATTTTTAGTTAACAAATTATTATATTCCTCGACAGGGCTACTCCACGTTCAGTTGAATTATTTATTACTTTTACTTGTAAGAAAGCCCTTAAGACGTTTGAAAGCTTTCGATAGATTCCCATTGTTCGCGAGGCTCATCCAGGATATCATGGGGTAATTCACATTGTTGAAATAAGCGTCTCGACTTTTGAGTGATGAAATGACTGATGCCAATTTCAGGCAGTGTTTGACACTCGCTATCACTCAGGGAAATGCGCTTTTGATTTTTCGATGGACTCTCACGTGTCCTCAAGGCTATTGACATCTTTCGTTTCACATCGATAGGAACCATTGGATCGAAAAATGCGCGTTCATGAATAAATATTTGTTTCCAAACATCGGATGGTAATAATAGAATTATGTTTTAAATGAAAATCATTCAAAAAATAATTTATCGACGTATATATCGACCGATAATAGTTGCTGCGATAACCAAGACCGTCTTTTTATATAGTATATTCAGTAATTATACATAAGTTTAGAATATATTGATCATTTTGGAACAAAAAAAATGTATGTTGCATTCATGCAAATTCGTTATTTACGCATTAACGAAATAAAAAAGATGAAAGTCCGATGAGCCACCTCTAAATCTTGAAGGACCAGCCCTCCCCTTTCATGAGGATTATTTTTTTATGTCCAAGTATAGTTAAAGATTGTGTCAAGCTAAAAAAAATTATCGATTTATTTTGAAACAGTCTAATATACATATATATATATATATATATATATATATATATATATATATATATATATATATATATATATATATATATATATGTTTTGTACTATCGGAAATTCGATCCTCGTGAACCATCAAGGCATTTCAGCAGAGGGAGAAAGAGACAGAGCAAAAAGTACAAATAAAAAAAACACGATCGAACACAAAACGCTTTATGATGCACGAGCTTGTAGGGTATCTTTCTCGTAAACTACAGCCAACAGTCATAAATCAGTAGTATAAGTACGTATGTGGTCAGGCGGTAAATATCCCGGATCGAAATATAAATGAATTTGGCAAAGTGATGTACAAATGCGGCAGGAAATGTCGTACATATTTGACGTTTATATGTATACGGATATACGTTCGGTTGATCTCAAGGATGATATTCCGTCGAGGAACTAGAAATGGGTCGACGCTGTAAATATCTTATCTCGAATGAATTATTGTCCTTGATTGGGTCGAATATTTGAGCAACGGGGTGAGTTGTTGCTGTTGGCTGGGTCAAATATTTTAGGTGTGACAGCAATGGCATTTTGGGATGATAAGGACGATGAGAAATTCTTTGGTAGTTGATAATATTTTGTAATACCAATTTATCGATAGTATTGATGTGTGGTAATGTGTAAAAAAATTAGTTACTTGGGGAATGATTATTTTGCGTGTGTTGTCGCTTAATATTGATGACTGATTAAATTTAATAGTACATTAATCAAGTGGATTAATTAATAATAGTATGTACATAGTATCTTTACTAATGTTCGAGTTCAAATATTAATTCGTAGTACATAATTATACTATTTTTATACTCGAAATGTAAAACATCATAATGAGGATTGTAAACAAAAATTCTTATCGGAGTGAACTGAACGATAAAATTAGCATTGCAGTAGTACTAATTTATTGATGAAATCTATGCACAATAGAACTAATAAACTTTTGATTAAAAAATAATATTAATTAGCCAATCCATATATGAATCAATATTAAACGTTGATACTAATTTTCTAATGGAAGATTTTTTTTTGCAATTTCAACGTTATTTGCAAAATCAATGGATTGTGTTAATTTGACACTGACAAAGAACATCACTTAAGTGTCCTTTGATTTTGTTGGAACTCATATATGTGATAAAACAGTGAAAATTATTACACACGTATTTTTTTTTATCGGCGGAAAAACGTTTTTAAGAAGGCGGAAACCACCCCTTAAGAACCACCCCCCTAGTGAGCAATAAACGTGAACGAGATAAAATATTCGCAGCGTCGAAATTCTAATATATTCGAACATGAAAAACTTCAATTAAAAATACGAAATAATCTTGTAGGGCTATTGGCACCTTGGGACGATAAAAAGTAGTTATATCTTAACATTTTCTTGATGGTTCTTTTTTTGCCTTCAAGGAATATTCCATTTTTTTTGGTATGCTGACAAGAAGCATTCCGACAACATACCTGGTGCAATTAACATCTTCAGAGAACGTTTTCATTATTTACACGTGCCCTCAATATAGTACAATTTTCATATACAATTAAAATTGTCGATTGAAGAACCCAATTTTTGTCGTTCTCTTATTATTTGGAACCTTTTAGAGAACCAACCTACCGTTTGAAGAACACCCCTGAAAGTTCATTTGCAATAATATATATATATATATATATATATATATATACATATATTATTGCATGAATATATATTTGAGTGATATATATATTATAGATATATATATATTATAGCATGAGTGAATATATATTTACATATGTATTTACAGTAGTCATAGTATATGTACAGTCAGGCAAACCTATGCTGAAAGAGAAAGAGAGAGAGAGAGAGAGAGAGAGGAACAATAGTCTCGTAAATCCATACCGTAAGTATATATGTATATCGAGAATAAGAGATCTCATGACAGACCAAGATGCAGAGTCAAAATCAAACCACAGATATATGCATAATAATAACGAACAGAGAGAAAGAGAGAGGGAGCGAAAAAGAGAGAGGAGAAAACCAGGTAGCGACCGAGGAATATATATATATATATATATATATATATATATAGTCGAAGATAAAACATATATATGTACATATCCTCCGAGAATTACAAACACCTTCGATATCTCAAAACCAATTCAAACGTTCTTACGATTGTAAAAATCTCGATTAGTCGATTCAAAATTTGGATAAAAATCACTACTAATAGCCTTCACTCGAGTATTCTTTCGTCCGTTGTGTATAACAAAAAGAAAAACAATATTTCCATGACCAAAATTAATCCAGATTATTCGTCTCAATTCAATAAATCAACCGATCCATGCGACAAATTGAATTTTTCGTAAAACTTGAATTTGCCCCACGTTCATAAACGATAATTCAAAAACCAAATAATCACAAAACAATATTTATATTATATTATGTATACATACATATATAATACATCAAAACAAAAGTTATGTATAATGTTCGAGTCCAATCTTGAAAAATAATTATTTACTTGATTAAGTAACATTTTTTGAAAAAAATAATTTTGTCACAACACTCGTAAATGATACTTTGATCGACCAAACATTTTTCAAAAGTTATTATATATAATGTTCCAGTCTAATCTTGAAAAATAAATATTTGTTTTTAAAGGATCGTTTACACATGTTGTGATAAATTCATGTTTTACGAAAACTATAATTTGTCGCATGGAATGGTCAATAAATTTTTTCGAAATATGAACGATCTGGAGAAATTTTGTAGACGAGGAAATTTTTTCACGAGTACGTGGGTTATATATATTTATATATATATAATATCCACGTACAAATGGGCTCACTCGAAGAACTGATATAGAATAAAGGAAATATGGTTTCGTAAAAGTCAACCAAAAAATAAAACACAAAGGTGGTACGTCGCGCCAATTCGTACAGAATCCCGTCACAATTTGCAACCAGGATTCCATAAATAAACAAAAAGGTCGCAATTGAAAAATTCGAGAAGTCCATCGGCTTTTTTAAAACATTGTCAATATTTTTTTTCAATGTTTTTCTTTTATCCGAACGCGTAATTAAACGAATTAGTAAAAGATAATGGTAGTCGTTGAAGATTAATGGTCGATTAGAATAAAGTAATCGTGTTAATTTCACTACTCTTCTTATTAGTATCATTGTTACTGTTATTGTCATTTCACCTCATCACTGTTATTGTTGTTATTATTGCTTTTATCACTACTATTATCATTATGAAAGCGAAAAAAAAAATGGATGAATTTGTTGTTTTCGTACGGCAATTAATCTCGTCGGATCCGTCGCGACAATGGGGACGTCCGTCACAACGTAGTCTCGAGTCGAGGCACAATCCGTCGTTACATCGGAAAGTTCCACCCGGACATTCCGTTACTGTTCAAACGTCACATTTTAATATTTTCCGATGTCCACGTTGTCCGATGTATGTATAGTAATTGGCAAAAGAAGAAAAAAAAGAAAACGATTTGATTCGTGGTACGTTGTGATGGCTAAACCGATTTCCCCTGCCCTCTTTTTCCACAAGTGTTCCGACGAGGAATACATCTTTTTTTATCGCAGGAAAAAACAAGAGAGAGAGAGTGAGAGAGCGTGGGAGGGGGTAAAAAGTGACAGAGAGAAAACGAGACGAAAAAATAAATTGTGACATGCTGCCTAATGACTCGTAAAACAAGAGGTAATCTATCAATCTATTTGTGATCTTTGACATCGACACGATCCACGTGCATCGCTCACGCTAAAATCTCAATCGTGGATCATTCATTATTTTCGTTTTTTTTTAATTCCTAAATCTCGCCCTTCTACCCGTCACAACGTTGTGCACCGCATTCCGCAGATCGGAGAACAAAAAAATATCACAATTCGTAGGTAAAATCTGACGATGCGGAGATTCATGCGTACGAATTAATAGTGAAGAAAAATAATAAATTCAATTTCGTATTCCTCATTCGCTCGATACTTCGAACTGTTCACAGCACCCCTTGAGCCCACCTTCCGTGGGCCCGTTTTTTTCCATTCGATAAAAGATTTAAACAAACATCCTGGAAAAAATCATTCCTTCACAAACGTGTCGAGCTATATATAGAGAGAGAGAGAGAGAGACTGACAGAGGGAAGAGAGAGAGGGTGAGAGAGTGAGAGTTAGTGAGAGTGGCAGAGGGTGAGTGAGAGAGTGAGTGAGAGAGTGAGAAACAAGATTCGAGTATATCTATACTATATTCGTGACGATGCGAGTCAGTGAAGTTGCAGGTGTCGAAAAAGTTGTGAAATATTTTTTTCAGCCTAGTGACAAACAAAAATTGGTGTGATCGAATGAGAATGTGATTACAGTGAAGTGTGTATTCTTTTTTTTCGGCACAGAATGTGGTCGAGCAGGCAGGGCATGGCAAGCCACATACATGTATACGTAACGTAGCATTCGTTTTTTTTTTCTCTTTTTTTTTTTCATTATCATCTCTTTGTTTTCGTTACCGCATCCGATCTCATCCGTTCCGTCCTCGCAATGCATGTGTCCGTCGCATCTAGCGGTCTCCGTTATGCATTCCCCGCTGGCGCACTTCCACTCGTCGATCATGCAGAGGCCTTTTTGTTCGCGGTGGACACATATTACGAATAAAGCTCACGGGTTTGAGGTGGCGGGTGGCGTAATTAAGGAGGGTCGAACGTTTCAACACCGAGTGCCGGAGGATATTGATTATTGTTTCTTTTTTATCACATCGATAAAACGATCACGATCGATGAATGTTGTGACAAGGGATGGCCAGTTTTGAGGTTATGTCTTTTGCCATGGACCACGGTTGGTTAACTATGGTCAATTGGTATAGTGGGTATAGTAATTTGTACGGTTTTTTCTTCTACCATGGGCGTTTGCTGTGAATGCCATTGACCCTTCTCTCGTTGTGAGTCCGTGGAACATTTTTATACGCAACAGATAGGCTGCGTGGCCGTGGGAGTTCGAGGGGTTTGCATACGCTTGAAACTTGAAAAAGAATAATTTTTTGGTGAACGGTTTTGTAGCCTGGTGTCTTAACTTCAATTTGCAAAAAAAGTTTCGGAATAATTCGCAAAATTGACCGAGTTATGGGGATTTTTGGGAATCTGCTGTGATTTAGGCTTTTTTCTTTTGCGTTTTTCGCAGAAGTGTTTTGGTTCGAAACGGTTGGTGTATAGTTTTGTAACCTGGGGTTAACTTCAATTTGCAAAAAAGATTATGTAAAAATTCGGAAAATTGACCGAGGTATGGCGATTTTTGAGTCCCAATTTTACCCCAATATTTAACAATCAACTGATTTTCTTCTGTTATAAAGTAAAAATACATCCCAGTATATCCGTAAAATTTCAAGCCAAGTTACCGAACTTTCAACGTAAAACGACGGCTCTGAAAAAAGTTTCATTTATACGGCACTATACGTAGATGACACGCTGGCCACATTTCTGTCTAATAATTCATACACTAAATAACTCCAGCTGCCTGATAGAGACTGCTCGTGCGTGTAAAAAAATCGAAAGATTCCGTAACGACATTGAAACAGGGGATCACCGGATGTTTAAAGAAAACACTAATGATAAAACTTACAAAAATGTGACTAGCAGAAGAATTTTCGTAGCCGCGAATTTTTAGAGGAAAAGTAAAAATATCTAAATCTACTAAATTTGCACAATTTTTTCATTCCAGTTTATCGTCGGGTATGATAATTGACTGTGACTTATTTTGATCAAACGCCACTGTAATTTACCGATGATTAAGATGGGCCCTCCTTATGCCCCCACAAAATACGGCCCTGCGCGAAAGGAATACCATACATCATCATAGCGTCGTTGTTTATCAATATTTTTCAACGAAAAAAAAACTCAAACTAGGCAAGACAATGTATTAATTATGTGTAAAATCCTGACCTCGTCATCCCAATACCCGCATCGAAAAAAAAGATTGAAAATGGACCTGTTTTTTTTTGCCTCAAGCTCATGCAGGCCCGTTACCGAGCAACATTTACCTAAGTGGGTCCTAAAATTGCATTTTCCAAAAATATTTTTATTCCACAATATCTCAGCTATATACCCTGAACATTTCATTGAAATATTCCTAAAACCGAATGAGCTACAGCTTCTAACAGTCGGCCGGGCGAGCGGCAGCAGCACCATACTTTGAAATTCAAATTTAGGCGATTTTCTCGAAGTACAGTTTTCAAAATCGGTGGACATGATATCTCGAGGACCACTCGATGGATTGTTTCCAAATTTATAGGAGATATGACGAAAAACATTCGAAGGTCATTGACGATCTCACTTTTCAAAAATCGATCTTCATTTTTCGATAGTTACCCAGAAATGACGACTTTTTTCATACTTTAAGTAAGCTCAAGTTTAAATTCGTCGCCACGTTGTTAAAAAATATTATTTAAAACATCCCCGATCGTCAACGACTCGTATCTATAGTTGACTTGAATAACCCGTTTGATTTTTAACTTTCGGATCAACTGTTCAAGCTGGACAGTGTCCACCGTCAAACGTCGCGAAGAAAAATTCATCACCTTCCGGTGGCCATATTTTTGTTTTTTTTTCCTGTATATTTTGTCGATTTTTTAAGGCTCTCAATATATATATATATACTTTCGTGTTAAACAAAGCGCTTTTTTCACCAACCGTTTCGCAGAAAAAAAATCGGAATTTGGGAATTTTTTTCGGGCCTCTAGGTAGCCCTTCAAATTTTCATCGAAAGTATCAACGTCCAAAAAAACATTCAGTATCCCAACATTGGCCGCTGAAACGTTCGGCCCTCCCTGGCTCAACGACAGTATTCTGAAGATTTATGAAGCATCGATATTTCGTTGTTTCCAGCAATTTGCTATCCAGCAACTCGATCGTTCCATTGACCATTCTATTTTCATTACTGTGCTCGACGAGTATTTTCACGATGAAGCTCTTACCGCAGTCCTTCTCGTCACTGTCATCGAGACAGTCGGGGACATTGTCGCACTTTCGATGTAGCCGAATGCAATGACCGTCGTCGCAACGGAACTCGGTGCGCGAGTCGCACTCTTTTAGCCCGCCCGCTGGTCTCTCCGTAATCGGTTGCCTCGTTATTTCCGTGTCTACTCGCATACACACGCAGACACACGTCATATCATTTTTTTCTTCGTTCTGTTCGTTTTGCTCGTTACGTTTGGTTTTTTTTTCAATGCCGAATAATTAAGCGCATGAAGCAACGACAGGGAAACGAAAGTGGAAAAATCGGAGTGTGCGGAGTGACGAATTTTGAAAAATGAGATTTGTTCAGTGATGAGCGAAATGTTTTTTTTCTTTTGCTTACCATCGAACGATCCTCCGAGAGTTTGAGGAGCAAATTTAAAATCAAATCGCGTAACGAATGATTTTTCATCGAACGATTTTAAGAAAATGTCATTAATGTTGTATGTATATATATATATATATAAATATATAGAATTATATGGCCCGTTATATTCACGTTAATGTTTTATATTAATGTGTATATATATAGAACGTATAATATGTAACGAATACTAAAGATATATAATATACAATACATATTCCACATTATGTATCTACCAATCTATCTATATATCTTTGTATGTATATATATACACAATATGCAAATTGTTAAGAAAGTCGATGCAGAGCCTTAAGGGGGCGATAGGCCACCTCTTTAGGAACATATCTAACCTAGATTACGTTAGCCCAGCGTCTAAGGATTTCGAGTTATCACGGTAAGTATGAATTTTGGGGAATTTCCCAAAATTGGGTACTAACTCGTTTACCCCTTACGTTAAGTAGGTACGATCACTTCCACGGTGTCAAAAAAGTGTCTAAATTTATTTTACCCACAGCTGCTCTGATTGATGTTCACTTATGTTGATTATTCGTATTATCGATTATAGTGTGCCAAATGTTGTGATAAATGATGAATTTGTTGCACGCGAACAAATAAAAACTGAAAAATTAGATTGTCGACGACTCGGTAGTAATGTTCGTAATAATAATATTAACATATCCACCATAAAAAAGGACTAAACAGACAAAAAAATCAGCCGGAAAGTTATTAAAAATAGGCTTGAATCACCTCAGCGGAATTAACACGATAGGCAGAATATACATATTATTGATACGTGGTAAATGATAAAACTCCATAAATTGTTGCATATTTTGTGGCGGCTCCTATTCAAATTAATTTCAAAACAAAGCTGGGTTATGTTCGTCAAACGCATCAGCTGTTACTCGCGACGACGCTAAGTCTGTGGGTGCTATTTCGTCGTTCTTACCATTTTCAACCGGAAATTAAAACTTTCTTGTAACGTAATGCTTTAAGGACGTTGAGTCCCAAATCGCAAATGATGATAAAATTCTGAAAATTTGGTATGTTTTTGTATGAAGTATTTCAGAGGTCGTGTAAAAATTTCACGACAATTAGGAAGCTCGTTATTGAACAATTAACATTCACAAATTAAATGTTGTTTTATGGAAACTGATGTAACTTTGCAATAAGTTTTTTTTTTGACCTCTCAATTTTATAATATCTACAATATACTGAAAGCAACGGAAACAAAACGAAGTTTATTGATAAATTTTTTTAAATTTCTTTTAAAAATTGTTCTTAACAAAATGTTAATTTTTTAATAACGAGCTTCCTAATCGTCGTGAAATTTTAACACGACCTCTTAAATACTTCATACAAAAACATACCAAATTTTCAGAATTTTCTTATCATTTTTTATTTCAACCCTTAAGGAGGTTGAAGTAATGATGATAGAATTCGGAAAATTTCGTATGTTTTTACATGAAGTATTCAGGAGGTCGTGTAAAAATTTCATGACGATTAAGAAGCTATTTATTGAACAATTAGCATTAACATGTTTCATAGGGACTCAACATCCTTAAGTACACGGTGAAGATTGATTTTCTAATTTTTACAATACCTATTATATCTAATCTATCGAGTTTATTAAGGCTTTGCATCGACCTTCCTAACGCTATGTAAATAGGAGCGAATAGAAAAAAAAATATATAATTATTCAAATACGATGTATTCGCGTGTGTAATGAGAATGGCACGATTGTGACTCCTCTCGGAGTATCGTATCGTGTTGTATAGCTGAGGTGCTCGTTTTCGATTTTTGGAACACCATTGTATACAACCAATGAATGAGAAAGGGAGAGAGACAGAGAGAAAGAGAGAGAGGGAGAGAGTGAGAGAGACAGAGAGAGAGAGAGAGAGAGAGCGAGAGAGAGAGAGAGAGAGAGAGAGAGAGAGAGCGAGAGAGCGTACTGTTATGAGTGACGATGTGTGTAACGTTTTCTTTGGAGGAACGGGGACAATCCTCGTCGCTCCTGTCTGGACAATCCGGATGACCGTCGCACCTGTAGATGCCTTCGATGCACTTGCCGCCTGATCCGCATTTGAACTGGTTCGGTGTGCATTCCCGGTCTGTTATAGAGCGACGACACACACAGATGTAAATGGCGAACAAAAGGAGTCAACGTAAGACGCGACTCGCGAAGCTTAAGCGTTAACGCGGACAAGCGAGTGCGACAAGATTTTTTATTTGCACTTGTTTTTTGTTTCACTGCTTTCAAACAAAACAAAAAGCGACGTGGCGTAGTTGACGATCGATAGTCTTAGGGCTAAAGTTGCTGGAATGGGATCATAAAATTATCGAAAGAGCGTGGGGAGGATTATTGTAAAAAAAAAACGAGGAAATGTCACTGAGGGTAATGAGAGCGTGAATGTGGGAATTTATTTCGGCAGGAGTCGAAGATTTTATGAAACCCTTTTTTTGGGTTTGATTTTGTTGGGTTTGGGTTTATTTGAGTTTTTTTTGGCCACTGTTGAGGGTTGAAAAACGAATCGGAAGTCTTCAGTGCAAAAAGAGTGCCGAAGACCTGGTTCAAAAAACGACACGATTTTGGAAAATTCAGGTCAAAGATAGATCACGTGGACGAATGGCGAAATTTGGAAAAAAAATTGCGTTCTTCGTCTGGTTACAGTCGAAAAATATTTTACGCTCGAAAAATCGCAGTACCTTTTTTTGTACTTAAAAAATGCAGTTTCGAACTGCATCGATGAGAAATTATATTGAGTCATTCTTAACAAAAGCCCGGCGAAAATTGGTCTGCACAAACCTAAACGATAGCCAGTATTCGGAAATCAATTTTTTTCTTTAAAAAAAAATAATTTTTGTTATTTTACTCTTACGATTGATTTATGAAAAAAATAGAAAAAAAAAATACGAATTTCCGAAAATTTTCATCGCATTCATCTTGTGGACGGCACTGTATACGCTGCACGTCCGCAGATGTGTGTCAGCGAATTCATTATTTTCCGCGAGCAATTACCGCGCATGTGTTCCAAGGTCGCGATCAAATTTACATATCCTGTGGCAGAATGTACAGACGGAGAGCAGCAATTTTACGACTTTGCAAATTATAGAATCGATTGATTCTCTTTACCAAACTGGACAGGCTTGAGAAATAACTGTGACGAGTCCTCTAAAAACGCGTGGGCTTGACTCCTCGCTACACCAGACGCATAAATGTACAGGGTGGCCCGAAACGTGACATCGAAAAGGAAATTCCTATTCGACCCCGATGTATCTTTTACGATCTTTTCTCATTTTATTATTTTTCTCTCTTGGGTATGTACTTTCCTCGTGATTTTTATAAATAAATGAATTACCAACTGAACACTAACGGTGATGTTGTTAATTGTGATGAAAAGACTAAAAAATACTTTTCCGATCGGTCACTAAAGACTCAGATGAAAAAAAATACTTATACTAATCCGAATGATCCCCAATTGCCTTAAAAAAATTTCAAGGGAAGTACATGCCCAAAAGAGAAAAAAACGGAAACCTATGGTACAGGAAATTACGAAAAAGTATTTTTTTTCCCAAAAACTGAAGATCGCAGAACATGCATGGAGACGATTTTGATTGCTTGAAGGCATCAAGATTTTTCTTTTGAACGTCACTTTTCGGGTCACCCTGTATATTTATATAAATGTTTATTGGACGAGCAGCGAACGTGGGTACTCCGATGAATTCATAGCTAATTGAATTGCGGCTCATTATTTCTCCGAGATAAAAATAAATCATTTTAATTTCACGTTCCGTAAGAGCAATTCTATTTTTTTTCCAAACGACATTTGAAAACGACGTTTGTCAGGAATGGCGAGGCGTTAAAATCGCGCGACGATGTACCAACAATTTCATGACGCACTATCATGTTTCAGATCTAGCGGAGGATGTGGTTTATTACGATTTTAAAATACGTGTCGACACACACAGATACAACTATCCAAGATTAGAATCTACATCCGAGCTACTGCAGTTGCGGTTATTCGCGATTACTTGACAGCCTACGGTCTTTTGCGGGAGAAAGAGAGAGAGAGAGAGAGAGAGAGAGAGAGAGAGAGGCAGGAAAGACGTGGATGATAAGAATCCTGCAAAAACAATCGTCCACAGACCGTGTGCGTTATAACTTAACAGAAACATTGACAAGTCAAGGTCTAGGTCCTTTGGGCGATTGATCAAAGCCAACCGACCATAGTGGACCACTCGGAATGCAGTTTCGGCATCCTCCCATGTCAAGCGGCATTGGTCTGGGCCCATACTTGGATGGGTGACCGCTGAGCAGAGGACTGGCTGCTTCTAACGCAGCTCGCACTCACAATGGCCGTCTGTATCGGCATAAGTATCCGACAGTTTTTCTCTACCCTCGTGCAAGTACGATACAGTAGATAAAAAAGGCTCAGGGAACAACACTGGGTCTGTCAGGAACTGGAAATAGTGAAGTAACAAGTGCGGGGGGATGAGTGTAAAAGGGACGTGACAGCCCGAAATGGCATGTCGATGAAAATTGAAAGACTGATCAAAGTCTTCGTTGTTAAATCTGGCGTTGATTGAAATAATTCAGCATTTTTCTTGATTTTAGGATCAAATCAATCGAGTCCCAAGGAAATGTCACGTGCGCGATTATTCATCAACGCCCGATCCAATACTCGTGTCGTCACCGAAACGTAAGCGCAAAAGCGAGGAAAGTGTAAAGCCCGAAACTGGCCAAATTTCCACTCCAGAGGGTTATTTCCTACCGAATCAAAAGTACGTTCATACGGACAATCAAAGGCTCATTTTGGGCCTGGAGGAAAGCTCATTCCGCACGAGGGTTACTTGGCGAGTGACGGGCCATTCGTGTTTTGAAGGAGAAGGATGTTTATATTTTGTACCGCAATGAAGCTCGTCCCCTGCCATTGGGCAGTCGTCGATTCCGTCGCAGACCGCGCTCTTTGGTATGCAAGAGCCATCCTCGCAGGTGAAGTCCATCGAAGGGCACGGAGCGAAACCTACGATGGCCCACTGGTAAAACAGACCCCTCGGATACGCCCATACGACGCCTCGACACTCGGACAATCGTCACAAAGATTTAAACATCGTGGCATCAAGGAATACGAGATTTCTACGTGATCCAGGCGAATGACAATTGGAGAGGAATGTTCAACGATCAATGACAAGAGATACTGATTTTTTCAAGGTAAATGTTCAAGTTCGAATCTTTCGACAGATCCGCTGCATGTTTGTTGAGAAAAAGGATATTAAGATCTAGGCACCTTTGCAGCACAGATTATTGCAAAAAGTTTCAGATTCCAGCGCAGTTGGTATCTGTTGAAGACTACGGTAATTGCTGAAGTTCCAGTGCGGTTTGCGATTATCCACGAGACACTCCACTAAGAGCCCATGCTATTTGCAACTAGTGTCCAACCGGTCCAGTAGAATTTACTATAGTCGTACTCGTCGCAAGATGGTCCAGTAAAACTTACTATGGTCGCAGTCATAGTAAAATGGTCCGGTAAATTTTACTATGATCGCAATCATAGTAATTTTCACCGTACCATCATTCACTCATCCACCGACTGACGATAAGTTACCAACGGCCCGTGGTTGAAGATGGTAAGGCAAAACTGATAATCGCTTATTGGGTTGTATGATGCAGGTCTATGATTGGCCCGGTAATCATAGACCTGCCAAAACTTTATCATCACTGCCAACAAACTGTGATTACTTTTACTATACAATCTTTAATCCCCATCTGTCGCTTGCACATACCATGGATTTGCTCTCACTCCCAGCTGAATTGCCCAGATCCTAATTGTCTTTTTCTCTCAAAAATGTACTGGAACTTATAAAAGCTCCGAAGCTGAACGTTGGGCATATCCGTGCCCAAAAACCAGTGTCTCCGAACATCGATCAGTGAAGCGGCCGTCCCCAATTGTTGTTACTTTGCAAAGCAAATTCGAGCTATTTTGTGTTTTGATTGCGAGTCTGATTTTTCGCAACCGCGTGTTTGCTACCGGAAACGATTGTCCGGTTCGAGGCGATGAACCAATATTCTGTACAAGCTATGGACACAGATTGAGACATTTAAAGCAGGAAGATTTATGTAGATATGTGGGTCTCGGGATGAATGGAAATGATATATCACATAGAAAGCACCTCAAACCCCTTTAACGACAGGTTATATACTCAACAGTTTTACTCCAAAAGCGTTCTAACACGTAAAGCTCGTTATATGAAGCCGTTTACGAGGCACACTTCGTTTCGTTGCTATTTACATACTGTACACGTGTAATGTTGTGCAGTGTTGTAGGTAGCATGTGTATGTACGAGTGTGGTGTCCAGCGTTTGTCGATTCTTCGTCGAGGTGGGTTTGCGAGTAACGAAGGAAAAAGAAAAGAGATTGATGAAGCAACGAAAGATGAGAACCCGAAGGAGATCGAATCACCGATTCGCCTATGGTACAGATTTATAGTAACACCTGAATCTTTATGTACAGTCGATCTTTCCTCGTGATTTCGACGGAAACAGTAGTCAAAGTTTCCAGAAGAACCGAGCGAAGTGTTCAGAGCCCCAGCTCTTCGACGGACATAGAGGCCCAGCATCGTTTGTACAGCTTGAGCATTCATCCCTGGATTGTCACGTAGCCCAGAACAATCACAGTGTCCCACAGCGAAACATCTATCTTAGCCACTATGCCGTGTCTGGATAATCGTCTACCTCCGCAAATCCTAGGATTTTCGTCTTCGGCGTTAAGGCAATCGGCATATCCGTCACATTGTCGATACTCGGGGATGCATTTCCCATCGTCGCATCTGTACTCGACCTCCGGATGACAGGGACGTCTTCTGATTGGCCATTCGATTTTCCGATGCGGACGTGCAGTGGTTGTCGTTTGGCTCCTTGGTGTTTGAACGGATCGATATCTACCGCGATAATCACTGAGTACCTCGTTCATCAGATCCACGTAGTAATCGCAACCACTTTCGTCGGAGCCGTCGCGACAGTGGGCCATACCATCGCAGACGTTTTCCATCTCTAGGCACGTGTACCGATCGCAAGCATGCTGATCAATCCTGCAACGAACCTTGTCATTGGCATCCCTGATGCGGTCGAGGCGATATTGACAGTGAGCCTCATCGCTGGCGTCGTGACAGTGCGTGGTCCCATCGCAAACGTCATTGGCGTTTATGCACCTGTCGCGATCACAGCGGTGCTGATCCGAACGGCATGGCGAAGATGACGATGCTGGAGTCCCGGGAGCTATCGTTGTCTTGGCGAATATGGAGGTCGTTGAGGCGTAACGTTGCGTGGAAGATACTGTCACGGTCACCTCAGAAGTCGTATCGTTGTGGAGATTCAATGGCAGGAAAAGCCACCCTAACAAATCATCGGAAAGTCCTGTCGTGACACTATTCGTTGGCTTCTTCGTCACTGCTTCGGGAATGGACATGATCTCTTCAGAAACGTTCATATTCGTACCAAAGTTACTGTCGTTCTCCGACGAATCCGAAATGAGGGGAGGTATCGTGTTCTCATCACCAATGACACCACGCATCGATGATTCCTGCGATTCGGCAGACTCGTGATCTGATTGGCGAGGCTGGATCGTCGACGAGATTGACTGGTCTGATGAGGTAGTGATTGAGGTCCTGGTAGTCGGTGGATGATTGATAGTTGTCGAACGAGAAGATTCTCGCGACTTGGAGTACTGGTTCAGCCAACAAGAGAAGGAAGGACAATCGCCGGCTGCACGAGTTGTAGGCGGGAGACGAGTTTCCGGTTCTACGATTTCTTCGGACAATTCAGTGTCTTTGACTTCCGGAGATTCTCCATCCATCCAACCGAACCAAGCCAGATCAACTATGCCAGCTGTTGATGAGGCAGGTTTCGATGTTTCAGCCTCTGGCGTAGTGTCAACCAATGGAGTTGTTTCTTTCTTGAGGGATTTGGCGTGTGGCACGTCAAACCAATTCTCGTATCCCGTTTCGCTTTGTTCCGATGTTTGATCCGTTTTGTCCGATTCGGGGGTCGTCATCACGATTGTTGTCTGCTCGATCGTTGAGCTGGAGATCGTAGGCGATTTGCCATCGACTTCTGACATGGTTGAATGCGTGCCACTTGGAGCAGTACTTTCGGCGAGATCGATGCTACTCGGTAAAAAAGAATGTGAAGTCGGAGATTGCTCGGTAGCTTTCCAAGATTCTTTATCCAATATGCTTGCGGTAGTGGCAGTCTTTTCAGTGGTCATTACACTTGTTGTCTTCCGTCTCCGTTTTCCGTTTCCATTCTTCCTCCCATTTTTTCTTCTCTTGCTCGTTCTTCTTCTTGGTTTCACGGTCGTTTCCTTTGATTCGCTGTTCGCGACCGTTGACCGCTCGTTCTCGTCAATCTTAGCCGTTGTTTTCGTCGTACTCGTAGGTTTATAGCGTTTTCGTGGTCTTTTGGTTGAGCTAAAAACCGAGACCCATTCGACCTCACGGGAATCGTCAGGAATTGATCCAATTTCCAAACTCGAAATCGTTTGATTATCAGTTGTTTCGATCAAGCCCGAATCAACTTTCTCGTTTGATTTGTCGTCTAAAAAAAAATCCTTCGATTCTGCTGTTTCAGGGGTCGTTACGTTCATCGATGCTGCCTTCATTTTTTTCAAACACTCGGAACAAGCTGCGCTGCAATTTTTTGATTCGTGATTGTCCAGCGATGTTTCCACGGTCGGAGCTTTGGTTGATACAACTTTTTTCCGATCGGCATTCGCGAATTCCGATCGCTTCGGAAGATTCGTGCGGTGGTTCTCGTAGACTTCCGATTCGACTTTCACGGTTCTGTTAGGATCGATTTTGCTCTTGCGGCCTTTACCTTTCTTCCTGTCTTTGGAACCGCGGAGTTTGCCACGATTCCGACGAAGTTTTTTCTTCGTCCCTTCAGGTGCGTTTAGAGATTCTTTTCTGCTGCCGTGTTCGTCTTTGGTGCTACTAGTGACTGACGGAATAACGATCGCGCCGGAGATCGTAGCTTCCGTGGCCATGTTCGTTCCCAATGTTACCTGCTGGTGGGATCTCGTCACGTTATACTTGTTCATGTAATAAGAATATTTTTGGAACTTCCGAACGGTTGGAGAGCTAATCAAGTCTGCTGACGAATCGGTCGTATTTGAAGTCACAGTGGAAGATTCAATTGCTCTCGAGGATGTTGTGGAGTGCAGAATCTTGGTGATTCGGTGGAGAGGATCTACATTATTCGAGTTCTTACTGTAACTGGACAATTTTGCTTTATCATCCGAACGATTCGTCGATGTGGTTGAATTCGGAAGTAATCCTAGATCGGTGTTGATTTCATGGGATTTTAAGGGTTCGTCAGTTGATTCGGTTGGCCGAGGGGTAATATTATATTTCGCAACGTACTGGCGGAAGAATCGTTGAGTTGTTACGACAGAAAATTCCGTTTGACTTGCTGATGTGTCGTTTGCAAGTTGATCACTCGAGTTCTCATGTTTGAGTTCATCAGCAACTGTAGTCGTAGATTTTGCGGTAAGATCGGATTTTATTATTTTCTCAGGTTTCTCGGATTTCTCACCCGTAGATTCTGGATGAGATTCTTGACTCGCGGCGGTAAATCTTGCTGGAGTAGTTGATGCTGTCAATTTTTTTGATTTCCGTACTGACGAAACGGTTGGATGCTTGGCGTGATTTTCATTGATTGGATCATCGGTTAACTTGTCATCAGATTTCTTTTTGGTCGATTTGTTGGATCTATCCAATTTTTTCCCCGGTCTTTTATGGCTTTTTATTTTTACTGGCTTTGCTGTCGTGTGACTCACGTCCGAATGGACCGTCACGTTGATGGCTTGTGTGGACGTCTTTGAATAAGGGAATTTTGACAAATCTAGGGTCGAATGGGTTGAATGATGGGAAAAATAATTTTGAAGTACTGTCGTACGTTTGGTCGATTGATCCTCCGATTTTGTCCTTCGTTCATTCGTCGACCCCAATGGTCTGCTGGTCGAATTCTTCTCTTCCGTACTCTTACCTTCGGATAACATAGGCGTGATGTTATGTTTTTGGAAGTATTTGGCAAGCTTTCTATTGCCTCTTTTAGGGGAAGACTCCGTTTTTGTCGTTGACGGATGAGTGATCGACTCACCCCTGGAATGATCACGCGTAACGTTGATAATTTCGTCTGTATCATTGAATTTTCTCTCCGGAGTTGAACGATTTGGCGGCTCTGAAAAATCCTTTTTCGTTGCATTCACAGGTTTTTCAGAGGTGTCCACTATTTTCGTGCCTTGTCCGTCGGATTCGATGGGAGAAGCTTTGTTCCCAATACTTTTATGATTCTTGCTCAGCGGTTTGGGAGTTCCGAATGTCGTGCTTTCTTCTTCCTCGTAATCCTCCCTATTTGTTGGAACATCCGGATACGCCTCGCGATAGGGATCCTCTATTTTTCGAGTTTCCTTGAAAACGTTGTCCAAATCCGTCTTGACGTATCTCGCGACAGTTTTGCTTTTAGCAGATTTCGACTTGACCGCGGATTTAGTCACTGGTTCGGGGCTTTCCAATAGCGTTTCTTCGGCGTCGTAAAAATCCTCGTAGTTGTCCTCCGTACTTATTGGTAGATCCGGATACGCCTCGCGAACGGGATCCTCAATTTTTCGAGTTTCCTTGAAAACGTCGTCGACATCAGGCTCGACGTTTTCGTCGATTTTGCTCTTGGCGGATTTCAATTTATCAGCTGACTCGTCTATTGGGAAGTACTCCCAATCGTCATCTCTGCTCGTGCTGTTTTCGCGACTGGTTCGATTCCTGAAGACGTCGCCGTCCAGCATGGACGCTAATTCGGGAAAGGATGCGATTCTCCCGTC
The DNA here is from genome assembly GCA_951751655.1 of Ophion costatus. NCBI lineage: Eukaryota > Metazoa > Arthropoda > Insecta > Hymenoptera > Ichneumonidae > Ophion > Ophion costatus. The sequence continues at coordinate 4,813,796 of OX632359.1, forward strand.
ACCGAGGCTTCCGGCCATTGGAATCTCGGTATCGTTCGTTGACTTGTTCGTCGGTTCACCCTTAACTCGATACTGGCTTCTTTCGTCGCGACTGCCAATTGCTACGGATACTTCGGTCCTTCCGGTTCGTTCGACGATTACTTGCTCGACTCGCGGAACGATCGTCTCGGCTTTATAATGTTCGTTTTTTTCTACGATTTTCAACGATAAATTGACGACGATGATGACATTTTCTTTCCTTTTGGTGCACGATTGAGTGCTCGTGGTGTGAAAATAATGGAAATAAGGAGAAACAACGAAGAATAAAGAGAAGAGGACTGAAGTGAGGATTTCGAGGACACGGACAAACGCGATCGTTGTCGTTGCTTTCAGCTTTCCAGCCGTCGTCAGAACTTCCACTGGCTTCTCTCACCACTTGTCGTCGTGGGAAACCGTGAGAGACACCGAAAAATGAGAGACGTTGGAGTGAGCAGAGCTCGGCCAGGGTGGATGTTCATCGAGCGAGAGAAGACCGAAAAGAAAGGGCAGTAATGAAGATACGAAACTAGGACTCGACATTGCTAAATATGGAGGTATGTGCGGGGATATACAGGGTGTCTCGGGTGAAGTGTCAAGCGCTTATACCTCAGAAAATACGGATCGTCGTGAGGAATGTTCGAAATAAAAGTTGATTTGTTTCAATTGGCGAAAAATATGACAATGTCAATTTGACCTTGGGTGTAACCGCCAAGGTCATATGAAGGTCAACATAGATTTTTTTTCATCGGGACCCTCATTTTTCATTGTATATTCTTTTGGCTTACTTCGACAAATGGTTTTCCAAAAATGATCGGTAAAAAGTACTTATTCAAAGTGTTTTGACACGTCTCGGGGTAAGCTCGAATAAAAAATATGTGTGTACAATAACGAAAGGGTTGTATTTGATGACTTCGAAGTTGACCTTCAGGAGACCTTCGCGGTCATGCCCAAGGTCAAATGGGCATCTTTATATTTTGTTCTTCTTGAAACGAAAAGACGGGAATTTGAAACCTTTTTTCATCATAATCGGCACCTTCTGAGCTACAATCTTGAAATTCTTCTTTTGAGTCACCGTTTATCCGAACCGAGACATTTTCCATTGAAACCTCAAAACAGGACGACGTCCTTTGCGTCTTCACACTGCGACTCGCTCTTCTCCCGCTCGCCCTTTTTCACTCACAAGGAACATTCCTCCGGTGACACCCTTCGATTTGGTTGAAATTCGGATATGTTATAAAGCACCGAAAAGTAAGCGATACGTATTTTTTTTTATCGGCGGAAAAACGGTTTTAAGGGGTGAAACCACCTCTGGAAAATAGGGGTCTTTTTTGTTTTTTCCTCGATAACGTTATCGTTCTCATATCCAATATATAGTACACGAAAAAATAAACATTGTTGCAATTTGAAATTTTTTAATATCTCGTACCGTTAAAACGTTATCGACGAAAAACGAAAAACACCCCCATTTTTGAGGGTGCGTTTCACCCCTTAAAACAGTTTTTCCGCCGATAAAAAAAAGATCGTATCGCTTACTTTTCGGTGCTTTATAATAAATACAAATTTCGACAAAATCGAAGGGTGTCACCTGAGGGATGTTCCTTGTCAGTTTCTTCGTCACCAATGCACTCTCATTTCGCGTTTGAAGACACCGCGGTGCGATTCGCACAGCACTTCCTCGCAGTCCTTGCGTTCTCGATGCACGACCCCGTGCACAATGCACGCGAGTCGAATGAAAAATTTCACGAATCAAGGCAATTTACCCTCGACTGAGAAAAATTCGAGAAATTCCAGAAGGGTATTAAGAATTTCTTAAAAAATATTACAAGTCGTATGATGAAACGAGAAAAAAATTCTTATCCGGATTTCTTCTCAGCTGGGATTAATTTGCTCAATTTGAACAAAGCAGAACCCTCGAATAATACAGCACTCAAGGGGGGGGGGGGGGGGGAATTTCCTGATTTTCGTGATTTTTTTAAGAGGAAATATATCTTCACCATTTTTGAGATTCGAGGTGTTTTATCACCATTTTTGTCTGTTACATGAAAATTCTTTTTTTTTAATTGGACATCGAAAATGGCGGAGGTATGACGCGGTCTGGAAGAACTGCATTTTCAAAACTGGCGTGACGTATAGCTATAAAACTATTCGACCGATTTCGATGAAATTTCGTGCCAATCTTTCTCACCATATTGTCTAAGACATGAACCTAAATGTTTTTGAAAATAAAAATAAAAATAAGCATTTTATTGCAAAATGTAGCAATTTTTTTCGGAAAATTCAATCTTTTTGTTTCAAAGCGTATTATTTCATCGATTTTCAACATTTCTTACTTTTTCTTGGTTCATATCCTGCGTATGAGTGTTAGCGAAAGAAAAATCTTCATTGGTTTTTTTTCGGATCAATCCCGCCGACGCTACGTGTCACGCCGTCTGACACATCCGCTGCAACCCGTTTAGAAGACCATGCCATACCTCCACTATTTTTAAAAATGATTTTTTGTAAACCCGGTGTAACAGCCAAAAGTAGTAATAAAACATACCCTAAGTCTCAAAAATACTCTAAATATTTCCTGAAAAAAAAACCATAAAAATCATCAATTTTTTCCTCGCCTAAATTCGTCTCCCCCTCAAGTACGAATGAAACCTCCGATACGACGGAAAGATGACTATCCACTAAATTTGCAAAACTCATAACTGGAGCATCGTGTCGTGAGTCTTTGGACGTGTGCTTTGTGTTTGAAAGTTTTTTCGTTTGCAATGCGATTGCTGTATGATTAGCTTGCGTTAAGGGTGTCCGAGTGGTTTGGGGAGTACTGGAAATGAGAAGAAAAAAAAATTTCGCACGCGTGTCAATTGGGTGGGCCTGGGCAGTCTTGGACGATGAGTTTGGATGATGACGGTTCATTTATTGGTCATGTCGGGAGTTTTTTAATAGAGGGTGAAAGTCTGACATATATATATGTTTGTGTGTAGGGTGTAAGAGAGAAAGAGAGAGAGAAAAGAGAGAATGTAAGGAGATATGTTTTGTAGTCATAGTTACCACAATCCCACTCATCGGAACCGTCTCTGCAATCGTTCACGCCATTGCATTGTAATTTGTAATAGACGCATTGTCCATCGGCGCAGATAAAGTCAGACGATCCGCAACCTGCTCCACACACACCACCACTCATGCACTTTTACTCTCGATCATAATGATTGATAATAATAATAATAATAATAATAATGATCATATACACCAGCCACCACTATTATAGATGTACAAGTTAACATATATATGTTCTCATATATATATATATATATATATGAGAACAGAGTGACAATCATAAGCCATGTGCTTTTAAGGGCATTGCACGGAGATTTTGCGACTGAGGAAGATATACGGTTTTGAATTGTTTTCCAAGTCCTCGTTGCGAAAAAAAACAGCGTATTTTTGTGCTAAGTATTTGCCAATAAACTGAGCGTTCTGGAAAAAAAATTAAAATTCGATTTCGAGTACAGCAGGATGATGATAATAAAAATCTGCATACTTCCGGAAAACTTTTTTTGTCCATCTCGTCATCGAGAATAAAACTACGTAAGATTTATTTCAAAGGGGATAAATGGAATTTGAGTCCAATTGAAAAAATGTTTTGCAGGAGTGGTTCGTATTCGCAATTTAATTATCGGTATTTTGCCGAACTCGAAATGGAATTTCGATTTTTTTCCGGAATGCTCATTTTTTTGGGAAATACTACTTGTCGAGAAAATGAGCTATACTTTTATTTCGAAGAGGACTTGAAAACCATCGAATACAATATTTTTGAACACACTTTTCCATTTTACAATTGTCACCCTGGGTATATGTATATAGATTTGGGTGGTTAAAAAAAATTAATTTTTTTTCCGCGGTACTCAACGGAAAGTATTACTAGGTTACGAAAAAGTAATTCATACCAAATTTGAGAGGTTGAAACATCTTTTTAGGTCAGACGACTTTTAGTTTTGAGTTTTTTTTTCAATTTTTCGTTAACTTTCAATTTTTTCTTCGATTTTTCGTTAATTTTTTTTCTGCGTTTGTTTTCTTACTCCAAAACACACAGATTACTCCAAAAACACGCATACTTGTTAGACGTTCAGTGATGCGAACACTCTGTTCTTGTTCATCAAGTGGTTGATATAATTGTCACAACCGAATTACATGAATTGATTCTTAATCTGCAAATACAAATTGTTTATGCTAAAAAAATATTCAAAAAGAAATTGTGTATTGTTCCATAAAAAAAATCAAGACTTACATTGAACCACGCAATAACATTTTCTGCATTGAGGTAATAAAATGAATACTCCGATAATCATGAAAAAAAAAATGAAAAAGGCGTATGAGCACTAACTAAAAAATTGTTTAGAACCCTCAAATTTTGCCAAACTTTCTTTTTCTTCATACTTCTATTTTCCGTTGAGAAAAAAAATCGCTTTTTTAACCATTCTAATATATATCTATATATATATATATATATATATGTTTGTGTACATTGTTAAATACCATCTAAATAATACCGTAACAAAATCAATTTTCACATCCAATAACCATTGGGGAGCGTCACAGCCTTTTTTTCCTTCATTAAATCGTCACACCGATGCAAATGACGTGCAAATGCACTCGGGAATGTTAGAACTAATGTTTGCTCGTTAATATCGGGATTAATTGCTGCGATAGATGTGAGGATGTGTGTGAGACCATTTTTATTCGATTGTTCTTAGTCAGACGAGTATTAGCTGCAATCTAATTTTTTTGGGAATTGAAAATCGTGAAGATACGGTGGAGGCGTGAAAATGTTCGGTACGTCGTGTATGAGCAATTTCTAGGGTGATCCGCGATCGATTGGTCGCTGTATGCATGCATATATATTTTTCTGGGTTTGCGTATACACTGGTCGCCCCGTTCGAATTGTTCCAAGCTGCTTTATAAAAAAAAAAAATTTCGTCGAAATAGAAAATATTTCAAATAAAAGTTGTTTGGTTCTGGGAGGGGTAAAGTTGGGACTCTTTTAGTTTGACTTTGGTTGACGGTCAATTCCGGAATTTTGTGATAAACAAGACCACATATTTTTGACTTGCATATTCATCCGCTTAGTTTCAAAACTTTACGTAAAATGCCACGCATTTATATCGCAAATACATTGCAAATTAACGTGTGGTTTTTTATTCACAATTTTGAAGTTGCCTTTTCCACGATCTTGGAAATTACACATTAAGGGGGAGATACCTCTGGGGGAGGAAAAAATTTGCTGATATTCATGATTTTTTTTTTTTTTTGAGGAAACATTTCTTTGCCTTCTTTGAGACTTAGGGTATGTTTTGTTACTACATTTGGCTGTTACATGGTATTTTTTGAAATGTCTAAAACTGATCGACCGATTCTGATGAAATTCGGTATAAATTTTTCTAACCTTATCGTCAAAAACACGTGCCGAAATGTTTTCGAAAATGAAAAAAAGTATTTTTTATTTCAACATGTGGCCATTTTTTTTCCGAAAATTCTATTTTTTTTGTTTCGAAGCGTACATTTCTTTTTTCAACATATCTCACTTTTTCTTGGTTCATGTTCCGCGTACGAGTGGTAATGAGAGAAAAATATTCATTGGTTTTGTTTTCAAATTAGTCCCGCCAATGTTACGTGACACGTCGCCTGACAATATAAAAACATAAGTAACAGCCAACAGTATTATCAAAACTAAAAATACGAAAACAAAAAAAAATTAGCAATAAAACAAAGAACGGTGAAGAAATCTGTCCTCAAAAAAAATCATCGAAGTCAGCAATTTTTTCCTCGCCTGAAGGTATCTCGCCCCCTTAAGGGGTCTTCTCACTTTACACACTAAAACGGCTATTTTCGTGAATTCTTTTGATAGTTTCACATTATAGATATGAATATAAAAGTTGTTACACTTAATAAATACACTTTCGAAATACATACAAATTTTATTTGTTTATTTAAAGCACTATTTATAGATGAAATCTCAGAGATGGATCATATCAAACAAAAAATCGAACGGTTTTAGATTCAGTATGTTAATGGCTGTAGCGCATATCATACGATTTTTCACATCTACAGAAAAAACAAAATAGCGGACATTTTTTGAAAAAAAAACAAAAAAACGTGTTTTTTTTTCAGTTTTTTATTTTTTAAATCGGAAATATCGAAATAAAAAAATCCTTGATATGCGCTATAGCTATAGTTTTAAATTTCATAAGGATCGGTTCAGAAGTTTCGATGATTTTATCAACAAGCCTTCGAAAAACGTCGCTTCGAGAAAAACGCGTTTAAAGTTTGTTTGGGTTATATAAATACATGAAAGAATTTTTTCAAAGATTATCTCCAATTTAAACCTATCAAAAAATGCACGAAAATAGCTTTTTTTAGCGTCCTAAATAAAAAGGCCCCTTAAGCCAAAAGTTCTGTCATTTTCCCACGCCTCAGTTTAGAAGACTGTTCGTTCGGGAATTTTTTTGGAATGCCTATTCTGGGAGATGGCAGCTTGCAATAATTTGAACGGGACATCCCTTATATAAATATGCAATCTTTGTCGATCATTCTCGAATATTTTCCGGGTACCCTTCGCGAGAATATTTTCACGCGATCTCCATCAAATTCGGGTCAGCGTGAAAAATTGGACCTATGAAATCGAGGAAAATACGTCGACCGTATAAACTCGGGGTAACGAGAAATCGTCTCTCGTTTTTTTTTTTACGGATTTCTCGATAGGTGACCGCTTTTTTTTATCGTCGTTCTCAAGCTGTCGAGTCTCGAGTAGGATACGAAAATTAGCAGCGCAGGTCGAAAAACGTCCAAACGCCCCGCATGACACGGAAATGTCGAATCAACGTTGAAGATCATGTCGAAGAGGAGACGAGAAAAAACAATTTACTTTTGCTGAATTTTTCAACTTACCACATTGGCTCTCGTCCTCGTTGTTCCTGCAGTCCTGACGACCGTCGCACCGCATTTCAATGCTGAGACACGTGCCATCCTGACAACGAAATTGGTCGCTGCTGCAAGTCGTAACTGCAACGAAAAGGTGGAAAAGGTTAGGAGATAAAATTATTATAAAAATTATAAATTTATTATAAATGTTTAATATAAATTATTAATATTTATATTATATTGTATTTATTATTATATTTTATTATATTTATATTATATTATATAAATTATTAATATTTATATTATGTTATATTTATTATAAATTTATTATAAAATAAAATAAAAGGGACAAAACAGTGGTGTAAAATTTTCAAAAAATTGATTTTTTTGCATTATCCGATTGTATAGACTGTATATATGTATAGATATGCTGCTCAATTTTTGGGGCGAAATTCGAATTATTCCGGTTGCTACAGCCTACCACAGAAAAAGAAAACTTAATTGAACTTTTGTTGACGTTTTTTTATACCGATGTAAAAGTTGTGAAAACACAATAATTTAACTTTTATAGATTCTTTTCTTATAACAATGTAATTAAAATGGTGAAAACTTAATTGATCTTTTATTGGCTTATTGTCTGGAAGGGAGCAATATTTTCCACCATTGATCGATAAATTTCTTCACCCTCTTTGATAAAAAGACACGAGGAATATGACGTATGATTAATTCTCAGTTGGTTTAAGTATAAGATTTCCCGTTGGGAAAAGATTGTGCATGGGAATATTAAACAAAATTATTTAAATCAAGATTCAAAAAATAGTATCAATATGTCTATAGATGTAATTATAACAAAAGTGTTGATAATAATTATGTTATTATAAACAAAACAAAACAAAATATAATACAAAAGTGTTATAATAATTATATTTCATAGTAATTCCTTTTGTCATGACAATATATATATATATATATATATATATATATATATATATATATATAATTAAAGCAAAATTAGCTAGTTTTAAAAAAAGTATAAACGAAATTAAACAAAATTAATTAAACGTAAAATTAAAATCAAAATACCAGTGCAATTTCGTTCGTCCGAATTATCGGGACAGTTGTGTCGGCCGTCACATCTGTATATATCGCTGATGCAGCTGCCATCGTCGCACTCGAATTGGTCTTGCCTACATCGTGCTGTGTGCATATTGGCGGGATGAAGAAAAAAGAAAAAAAACCATAATAAAATAAATGTCGACGAAAATTTGTGCAGTTGACTATGAGATAATAAATTGTTGTGAAGATGCCACGATAACTGTAAGAGAGAACAGGCTTTAAGGGGAGGTACCTGAGTAAACGGCGAGAAAAACAGGTAAATTTCGGGAATTTTGATCTCAAAAACTAATGCTTCGATTGGATGCGGTTTTTTTATTGGAAAATCTATACATTGAGGTATGTTTAGGAATTTAAAAAAAATAAATTTGTTGACTGGAAGCGATTAAGCGCGATTTCAAAGTCGGTGCCAGATGTATCTCAGAAACGGCTGGTCCGATTTTGTCCAAATTTGGATAAAATATTCTTCGATAGTTTTTCTCGTCCGCCACGTAGGATTTTTTTGAAATTTTCATTTTTGACGGAATTGCGACCGTTTTAATTTAACATTTCTTTTTGGTTCGCAATTTCCGACCATTTTGGTTGCATAAAAAAGCAATGGTTCAATCAAATGAAAAACCCCTACGTGGCGAATGAGAAAAACTATCGAAGAATATTGTATCCAAATTTGGACAAAATCGCACAAGCCGTTATCAATATATATCCCGTACCGACTTTGAAAACTACGTTTCGAGATAATCGCGTTTGAATCGCTTCCAGTCAACGAATTTATTTTAAAAATTCCTAAAAATACCTCAATGTGTATATTTTCCAATAAAAAAACCCGGATCCAATCGAAACATTAGTTTTTGAGATAAAAATGCCCAAAGCTTACTTGTTTTTCTCGCCGTTTACTCAGGTACCTCCCCTTAAGAGAAAAAGGACGATTCGTCGAAAATTGAGGATGTGAGAAATATCGAAAGTTCGATCGGCGTGTAAGGGTTAAAAATGACATTTTTTTCAGGGTTAGTTTTTTTAACTACCCGATTGCTATATACGACGGATTGCTTTATATATATGTCTAGTAGTGTATCTAAAAATCCTGCACACTATAATATTAAGTATAAAACAAATTTACCAATAATTTGAAATGCGGTTACGCTCTATAATATTTTTTGGACTTGATTCACTTAAACAAAAATCCTTATATACGTTGAAACTTATTATAGGTAACTCAACAACCAATATATATTTGCGAAATGCGATTAAAGATCCCTCAATCTGATCCTGATAGCTTTAAAAACTTTTTTTCAATGTCGATGCAATTATTTTTGCATGCAAATTGCACATATATAAAAAATACTTCAATTTTGCAGAGATTCATTTTTTCAAACAGCTGTGATTTGTGTAAACGAAAAATTAGGGAAATTTTTAGAGAAAAGCTTCTTAGAACTGAAAAGGACAGCTTTGAGAATATTCAATTGAATTCGACAAATACCAATTAGCTGTTCAATTATTTGATTTTATACGTGAGAAGCGAATTCTCCGCGTAAATCTTTAATGAAAGAGAGACAGACTTGCGTTGCAGATCTCAAATTTGGCATGATTCTTTTTGCACCCAATACCATTGTTTAAAAGAGTAAAATGTTAATCTTTTTCAGTGCAGCTTTGCATCCTAAATATATATACTAAAAAAATAGATAATCTAATCGCGAATTAATTCTCTTTTAATACGTTGCACATTATTTTAACATTGAAATATATCATTAAGACGGACAACCACTGTGACGGGTAAAAAAATCGTCTTTTTTTTTGCATTTTTCTTAAAGTATACATATCGAAGTATATGTGAAAAAAAATTTAATTCAAATATTGACATTGTACCAAGTTACAGATAATTTGTTTGTTGAATATTTAGTTTTTCTAAAAACCCTGAAAACAAGTCCAAATTTCCCAAAATTACATTTTTCTAACACCCGCCATTTTGGTGATTTTCCTTTCGCAAAACACATTTTTTACACATCGGCACCATTATACCTCAATAACGTTATTAATTTTCATTTTTTCAAATGAAAATTTACACGAAATAAGTTCAATGTACGCTTCATAACATACCTTTTCCCCAGATCCCAAATAAATAATCTAGTAGACAACAAAAAAGTGTCGAAAAAACGCCCTTTTTCGGCCCGTCCCAGTGGTGTCCTCCCTTAAATAAAAACATCTAAGTAACAATGTCTAACCTCTTCTCTGATTACAAAATAAATTCTCCGATCCCCATCGTTATAGCGTCCATTGCAGAAGACGACAAAATTCTCTCTACCCGATTTGCGACGTCTCGTAAGCCGTCAACTATCATCGTGCTATCGGGACACTCGTGAGTCGCTTCGAATTCACAGTCCCAATAGCGTCACGAGAGCAATATCATTTGTCAAAAATAATGGAGCATTTCAATAATCGTAAGAAGTGTTTTGCTGCGTTTGTGACTCACAGTGCTCCATCAAATATCATGAAACTGAAAAAGCTCCGTTCAACAAACCTATGAAGGAGGCTGTGCTTTCGGTCGCTTGCGCATCCACGAGAAATTGCATGACGCGAGTCGCTTAAACGGTTGCGTCAACGGAAAATCGTCTCTGTATACGATGTGTGGCATATCGTTTGGGACCAATGAAAAGACTTCCGCTATCACGATAGACCGAGAGAGAGAGAGAGAGAGAGAGAGAGAGAGAGAGAGAGAGAGAGAGAGAGAGAGAGAGAGAGAGAGAGCGAGAGAGAGAGAGAGAGAGAGAGAGAGAACGAGACGCCTTTGAAACATATCGTGATCGGCATCGTAAACGCGAGTTCTAATTATACTGAACCGACCAATAATACTTGTCTTCGAAATAGTACGTCTTTATGGTTTCTAAAGTACTTGTGGTGTATACCACAATAGTACACTTGAATGTGTACTATTGTGTGAGGGAATATATGTTTATATATACTGAGTAAATGAGGTCCGTATATATATATATATATAGTGTATGGGTGTGTGTGTGTGTGTGTGTGTGTGTGTGTGTGTGTGTGTGTGTGTGTCTGTGTGTGTGTGTGTGTGTGTGTGTGTGTGTGTGTGTGTGTGTGTGTGTGTGTGTGTGTGTGTGTGTGTGCGCGCGTGCGTGCGTGTGTCGGGTGTGTTTGTAAGTGTAAATAAAAGACGATTCACAACTGTCAAGTTTCCCTGTGTCAGCATATAGAGTGTGTCGTTGCGAACAAAACGCTTTTTTTCAAAATGTCGTACGACCAAAATTGGCCGAGATATTCGCGTTCAAAGTCCAAGTACACTGCAGCCTCTATTATCGGCACAGCAGCGGGCTCGGCTCCCCCCCACCCTTGCGAAAATGGAGGTTGCGCGGGATCCGCTCGAGCCGACTCTGCGCAGCTGGGGTAGCTGGTTTCAGTAGCCCTCAAAGCCCTCTCTTATCGTCTAGCATGCTTCGAGCCTCACGCTTGGCCCTGGCGCTTCTCCCACCATGCGCTACACCGATCGATATTTGGCACATAGTGGGGGGGGCTGTTGCATCTGTGGAGGCTCCGATAATAGAGGTCGCAGTGTAATAAGCAACGGCACAGTAGTTGCTCGCGGGCGGAACGGGCGAGCCCGATCGAGCGCGGGTTCGAATCGACCTTTGGACAAGTGCATTTTTTTCTCCGCACTTTCTTTTGGTAAAAAATAATGAACATGGAGACTCGCTTTGGAAATCGATAATGCGATTTAATAATGTGCGTTTTGTTATTTGATAATTGAAGAAAAAAAATGCGTGTGAGCAACTACTGTGCCATTGTTTATTCTGCTTGGGAATTTAGGTGCGAATATCGCGGCCGATTTTTATCGCACGATATTTTGAAAAAGCGCTTTTCTGTGTGCTCGCTTAGGGAACCCTAATAGTTGTGATTCGTCCTGTATGCGTGTGTGTATATAGGGCAAAACGTCGAACGTTATACTAAAATGAATGTTACTACTGTATAACATTTTTTAATCCAATGGAGCATATTTGGAACACTATTCTATTCAATGAAAATTATTATTGTCTTCCGAAAATGCCGCGCTCTTACACCCTTCTTCCGAAAGGGGTAAGGAACGTTTAATTAATTGCAATAAATATCTTCTTTCAATTGAATTAATAATCTATTTTAATAATTATTGCTCGTATGATGATTATCCCAAGGGAAAAATAGGTTTTGTACTTTCGAAAAGTAGTGTTAATCGGGAAATTTTTTTGACGCCGTCATTTAAAAAAATGACTAAAATGGGCCGAACGAAAGATAGATATCTTTACAAATCCATAATATTTTAACGGTGACTTTTTTTTCTGTCTAAAATCAACTTTATCGGAGTTTTCGAGTGTCTAATTTCTAATGACTCACCCAGGGTGTCCTGCAATGAATGGATAATCCGGCAACTGTCGATACGACAGATCATGTCCTGATATATGCTGGAATTTCGCTTTAGTAAACATCCCACGGTTTTCGAGATTTTGGACTTGTGTTATTTTTTGAAAAATATCATCCACTTTGGTGTTTCGCATGCCATTTCTACAAATGATATGAATCGACAATAACTAAGCAAATTTTTTATCTAACTGGCACGATATGCCTAGTACTTTTTTTTACACCGCAGACTATCAAAGTCAAATGTTAGAATTGGTTTGGATGAAAATTCTGCATGAGATTTTTTTTCGTAGTTTCCTTAACATTCAAGGTTAAAAAGTAGACCTTTTTTAGCTAAAACAAATAACCAAGAGTATTTTTTCAAAAACCGGGTAAAAAAAGTTACCATTTGTAGAAATGATACGCGAAAAACCAAAAGCAGATGATTTTTATCTCGAAAACCGTGGGACTTTTACTAAATTGAAATTCCACCATATCGACAGTTGCTGGATTATCCATTCATAACAGGACACCTTGTATGTGAGGTATTCCACGTGAATCCGGTGGACTTTTTCCCTGACCCTCGCCAATTCGATTAATTTTTTTAATCTGATTCCATTGACTTTAAAAGACACCCTGAATTTTTTTACATTCTTCGAAACAACCTTTAGGCAAAAAAAATTTTTTTTCGAAAAAAACGCCCGATTTAAAAATCTGAAAAAAATCCCAAAAATGCGTGATTATATGTAAAAATGTTCAAGCTATCACCCGCAGTGTAAGTATGATTTTTTCTGTGCTGAAGACGACTCCAATTGAAATTAATACCAGAACTTTTTGACTGCTAACTGTTCAAGGTCCATGGCTGTGATTTGGTTATTCAAATATGGTCAAAAAAATTAATCGTGGGTATCACAATATTTAAGTATCCGCCCGAAGTAAGCGGTTCTTGAATTTTTCGCATTTTTTTTAACGTTAATCGCTCAGAAACCACAGAAAAAATCATACGCCCACTGCGGGTGATAGCTCGAAATTTTTTACATATAATCGCGCATTTTTGGGAATTTTTTCAGATTTTTAAATCGGGGCGTTTTTTTCGGGAATTTTTTTTTCGACAAGGGTCGTTTCGAAAAATGTAAAAAAAAATCAGGTTGTGATTTAGAGTCATTTTAATCAGATATAAAAAAAATAATCGAATTGGCGTGTGTGTGTGTGTGTGTGTGTATGCGTGTGTATGTGTGTGTGCATGTATGTGTAAATATTTGTGTATATATTTCGTTAATTGTACGTATGTTACGATAATCGATGTAATAGTATACTGTTGTTTGTCAAATCGTTGCTTGTTTCGTACAATTTTTATCCGTGCAGTTCTGTTCGTCTCGAGAGTTCGAGCAGTCGTTGATACCGTCGCATACCAAATCCTTCCGAATGCAGTACAGTGGCATGCACTCGAATTGGTCGTCTTTGCAAGCTGTAAGAATCATCATTTGACTCGTTTATAATATCTTTTGACGGGTTATCGATGTGATTTTTTTTCTTTTTTTTTCTTTCCTTAATTATCGCTCGACAGAGGATACGAGCGCGAAGCAATTGCTTAGAGGAGCGAGAGAGATTCGATCAGAGTTCGAAAGAATCGACAATGCTCGAGTGGTAGGCGAGATGCGAGCTACATATTCCACCAAGCATCGATGCACAATTTAAGCACGAATGGAAGCCACACATTGATCGTGAGAATATTCATGAATATTTGCAAATATTCGAAGAGCTTTTTCTCGGTCGAAAGTGTTCGATATGAGAACGAGGACACGAGGAGTACGTATGCGAATGTCTATTCAACTTTTTTGGCCCTAGTTGCTGGTAAATAAAAGCTGGAGGTAAATTGACGAGACCTGTACGAGAGTCGAGGTATTTTTTTTTTGCTTCGAGTTTCACACACACTCGCGAGGAAGAAATAATTGCTTCTATCGATTCAGCGATTAATGGGAATTCATTTTTTTGGCAAAAAAGTTAGCACTTGTTTGATTTAATAGTAGAAGCGAAATTTATTTTTTTGAATGTTTAATATTCACAGTTTCCTTTGCAGTTATTATTTATTAGTTTGTTTTTTTTTTTGAGAAATTATATGTGATGGTTTTAATTTTAATTGATATACATTTATGGATGGAACCTGCAGTTCATAAGACGAAGAGAGATGGAGAGAGAGAGAGAGAGAGAGAGAGAGAGAGAGAGAGGCGAAGAATCAGCAACAACGAAGAACATAGGGAAACGGGTAATAGTGCATACATTGACAAAAACAATATATAATACATAGGTACGCAGGCACACGCAAAAAAAAAATATATATATATAAAATGTACGGGGTGAGTCACAAAAAATTGGAAACTCGAGAACGAGTTCAAATTCTTTTCCATGTTTAAAAAAGAGGAGATAAATCTGAAATCAGTCCGTCACCCCTGCTCAAAAACAAAAACTTTGTTTAGTAAAATATAAATTTTAACAAACTCGCAAATTTTTGGTCTGGATCCTTTTGGTCGAAAATCAATGTTTAGGTACATGGATGCTGAAGCTTGCATGGTTGGAATGCACCAATTTCTTATTTTGTGTTCATTTTTAGATTTATTTTCTTCATTTTGTAGACATTTTTATCTATATTATTTCTGGGTCTTATCTTATATTATTCAATGTATTACATCGCCGATTTTGTATTTCATTTTTCATTTCTTGATTTCCTTATGTATACTATTATCCAAAGCTTATTTTTTGCAAATTGAGGTCACGAGTATCTTAAGGGGCTGTACCAGTGTACCACTTTAAAAAAATCGATTTTTTTGGCTGATTCGACAGTTTATACTTTCAAGAATATCCTGTAAAAATTTCAAGGCTGTATCTCTAATACTGCCCGGATGGCAGCCTTCTAAAGAGCAACCGCTCGTAGGTATAAAATGCCCGCGTTTTCTCGAAATGAGATTTTTCAAATTTGCTGAAATTGTAATTCAAAGAGCAATTATCCGATTGACTCGAAATTTGAACTGAATACTCTTGAGTATATTTACTCTACAATAACGGAGGATATTTTTGATTAGATGAAAATTGACGATTTGGCATTGCAAAAAATGACCATTTTATAAGCAAAAAACAGACTTTTCTTTCATAACTCGGCCATTTTGAAGATTTCAATATTTTTCGAAAATCCTACGTCATTGTACAGGAAATACCTTCTAGTTTAACGACATTTTTTCCTTTTTCGTATTTGGCTACACAATCGGTCGGAATCATGTCAGCAGTGGACGAACTTTTTTTTTGGGGCCTCCGAAGGCATCGCATAAGTCGCTTGAATCCCAATATCTTCTGTGAAAAAATTATGTAATATAGGTCAAATATATTCTTAATTTTCCGAAACATTTAATTAAGTACTTTTCTTCCAAAAAATCACCCAAATTTTCAACGTTCACACTGGTATAGCCCCTTAAACGATTCGTAATAATCGTCCGAGTGATTTTCATAGTATAAATCGGTCAAAAAATTTGAGTAATCAACAAGAATGAATTACTGCTGCGTTTCAACGATGCGAACTTCAATGTCATTGTTTATATGAGCTTTCGAGTGTCTCATTTTTGGTAATTCGCCCAGTGTTCGTTCGTACCCGTTTATATTGGCCGTTAGAAAGAACGCACAGTCTTAAGGGGATCATAGATCACCTCGTTAAGAACATATGTAGCCTAGGTTACCTTAGTCCACAGTCTAAGGATTTCGACTTATCGTGGTAAGTGTGATTTTTGGAAAATTTCCGACAATTAGCTACTAACTCGTTCATAATGTTCAAACAGACAATAATTGATAACTAAAAACTTATTCGCGCCTTCAGCTCAATGTGTATTCAATCGACAAACACCAATACAATCATAAAATTTCTCTCAAATAAAAATCGTAATTATAATAAAAAGTAATCACAATAAAAATAATAATTACACAAAATGGATAAAAAACAATTGGGGAGCCACGAGAAAAATTGATAAAACTCATTTTTCAAATTTGGTAGGGTATAAATATATTATGACACGTTTTGAAAGTCTCCTGTCTACTTAACACGAGAAAAATCGCAATGTTGAACAAAAATTATTTTTTTTATGGCAAGCAACAAAAAAGGCGATTTTTTACTATTATGCTAATGTGTGTTCACATAAAGAAATGGGTATACGAGTGTAGTGTTGAAAAGCTGAAGTTGGCCGAGAATTCTGGCAGAGAGGAAGCTTCGGAAGCTTCGGAAGCTCGCGACCTCTGTACAAAGGACTCACAATCGCGAGGGTTGGCCGAGCAACAGGTGCCAATCGTATTTTATTCGAAACGAGCCGTGATTCCGCCGCGAGCTATTGCT
The DNA here is from genome assembly GCA_951751655.1 of Ophion costatus. NCBI lineage: Eukaryota > Metazoa > Arthropoda > Insecta > Hymenoptera > Ichneumonidae > Ophion > Ophion costatus. The sequence goes on from OX632359.1 coordinate 4,830,585, forward strand.
ACATTTTCCACGAGTGGCAAACCGCACGTCTAACAAGGAGAAGCGACAACGATAAAAGAAGAAATGTAAAACACAAAGTATTCGCACACGTCGAGATGCGTCAGCCAGAGAGATACGATCGCATACGTATTTCCACCCGTACGAGACGAATGAGTGGCTTGTGGACGAAAGAAAGAAGAATTGCAGGGGGGAAATACCTTTAGGCGAGGAAAAGATTTGCTTATTTTCATTATTTTTTTTACAAAAAAGATTTCGTCACCATTTTTGAAACTTAGGGTTTGTTTAGGTTTGTTTGGGCTGTTGCGTGGTATTTTTAAAATTAATCTTTGACTGCACACTGGGCCATTTTGATCCCATTTTTTTCAACTGACTGTACCGCAAAATGGGGTAATCTATTCGGGTATAGTGCCCCGCTCGAATGTTCCCCCGCTCCTACTCTATGGGAGTGGGGGCACTACTGTATAGCAGTGGGGGAACGACTCGATAGGAGGGGCCGCATAAGGTGACGTATGGCTAAAAAACTGGTCGACCAATTCTGATGAAATTTGGTAGAAATCTTTCTAACCTTATTGTCTAAAACATGAGTCTAAATGTTTTTGAAAATGACGGAAAAAATTATGTTTATTGTAAAATGTAGTGTTTTTTCCGGAAAATTCATTCTTTTTGTTTCGAAGCACATTATTTCATCGATTTTCAAAATTTCTCACTTTCGCTTGGTTCATATACTGCGAATAAATGTTAATGAAAGAAAAATCTTCGGTGTTTCTTTTTCAGATCAATCTCCCCGGCGGTACGTTTCACGCCGTCTGACAACATCCGCCGCAACCCGTTTAGAGGAGCGTGACATATACCCGTCATTTTTCGAGATTAGTAAAAAAAATACTATGTAACAGCCGAATGTAGGAATAAAACATACCCTAAGCCTAAAAAGTCGTGAAGAAATATTTTCTGTTAAAAAACAATCATGAAAATCAGCAATTTTTCAGCCTAAAGGTATCTCCTCCCTTAAGTGTTTCTTCGTAACAATGAAAAGTAAAAAAAACATACACACAGTGAGCAATCGCACGTTCGAACGTGATGTCACAAAAAGGAGGAAATATATGAAAAGGGTGAAGGGACATGGTCGATTCATTTTTTTTGTAGAACACTGTTGGAAAAATCTATTTAATTTAACTGGCATCTGATTTTGATCAGGTTTTTCTTCAGCTGCTTTTTTTATTCACAATACGTATTTATACGTCTTTCGACAATCCCAATAGTGAAAAGTTATTATATAGTAAATATTTTGGGTATAACCAGCTGTGAAATTCCCACGTGATTCGTAATACACTTAGCCAACGACGAGTGACAATGCGCGAGTTCGTGGTGCGCCGATACGGTTCGCGGACTCGGTGAACTCGCTCGGAGTACAAGTGGCTCGTACGAGAAGCCTCGGGCCCTGCGCCACACGGCGGCCACAGAACGAACTACTACATTCATGAATGTGTCAGTTAACTCAACTAAAAAAATATACAAATAGTCCCATTTAGTCTAAACGTCTAAATATTATTTCGAATACATAATACCAAATATAAAAATTATTAGATGCGTATGATTTTTTAAAATTACTCATAGGTGAATAAATCGTGATTTAAATTACAAAAAATCGAAATGAATCTCATGGAATTATTAGTATCAAAACATTCATTTCACGTGAATTCAAGTTAATTCAAATAAAAAAGGATTTTTTCAAATGCAGCTAACCGCATACAGCCGATTTCAATAGCTTTTTTTATCATCGCGCGTTTTCAAGAAAAGCGTTAATTGAAATATGAAAAAATTCTGCAAAGCTTCTAACGAAAAATCGTAAATTCAGCTATAGTCCGTACTTTCCACAGACACATTTTGTCGACAAAGATCTGAAAGTTCCGGCATAAAATCCGACAAATTTCGCGCCAGCTGGTTTGTCAATTAATTTCCGATAAGCGGTGACTTTTTACATGAATTTTGCGGCTCGTCGTGTCACGCCATTCAACGTGTTCTCGACTCGTATAGATTTTTTTTCTCGTTATCGCTGATGTCTCGTTTTTTTTACGTCTACTTTCACTCACGTCCGGAACAAGCGACATACTCTTCTGTGTAAATAATAATTACACGGCAACGAACGAGCGATGGTCGAAGGACGAGAGAGCCAATGGAATTGGATTATATCACCATGGCGCGCGTGAAAATGCGGAATTTCCCCATCACCATTTTGCAGACTGTCAGAGGCCCACACACACAGACGCAGAAAGAGGACGTGGCTGGAGGGGGGGGGGGGCATACGAGAAGCGTGTGTCCGGTCGGTGCACCCCTGGAGATTAACGTCGGATTAAAATGCCGGAACGGTTATTAGAGCGACTAATAAACGCGAGTTAATTTCATTCGAAGGTAGAGAGACCGCACATGCGAACCTGCATACGCATCCGTCACTACCTCGATAAATTTCGTAGTTTCTATGTTTTTTTTCTTTTTGTCCTTCAAAATTCCCAGCTTTGTTTTTAAAATTTCGTTTATTGTCATTTTCTCTGTAGCGCGTCGCGGACTGAATCGGCCCGCGGGTCGTCGTAAAAATTTAACGACGAGCGGGATTTGAATTTAAGGGGGAGACACCTTTAGGCAAGGAAAAGAATGGCTGTTTTTTCATGATTTTTTTGTAGGAGAAACGATTTTTTGCCCATTTTGAAACTTAGGGTGCGTTTTATTGGAACTTCTGGCTGTTGCATGGTATTTTTTATTTTATTTTTAAAAGTGTCGGATGTACGACACGGTCTTCTAAACTTCATCTTCAAAACTGGCGTGACGTATGGCTGAAAAACTAATCAACGGATTCTGATGAAATTTGGTATGGATCTTTCCAACCTTATTGTCTAAAATATGAACCTAAATGTTTTTGAAAATTTGAGAAAAAAGGATTTTTTATTGCAAAAATGGACTATTTTTACTATGATTGATATACCATTCAATCGATTTTCAACATTTCTTACTTTTTCTTGGTTCATATTTCGAATATAAGTGTTAATGAAAGAAAATTCTTTAAAATTCCTAAAAAATCTTGAAAATTCTTGATAATTCTTAAGAATTCCCGAAATTTTTTTAAGTCTTTCAAATTCTTGAAAATTCTTCTCTGCTAGGCACGCGTACACAACTTCCATGGCGAAGGAAAACTTAATTTTTTGCGAAAAGCCATTGCGCATCGACCTGTTTTTTTTTTGTTTTTTTTTTCTTCATTGGTTAACGGTATTTTCGAGGTAACGATATTTGTTGATGTTTATCAATGTTCGACGCGTGACCTTTTTGAAGTTTCGAAAGTATGGCAAACCGAATCCTGTCATAGTGATAAGCGTTAATTTTTTTTCGAAACTAGTTACCTTGCGTAGGCAACGATAATTTTACTAGCAAGTAATTGGTGAATGTAAGTGTTGTGAATTATTTGGAATTTTGAAAACTTCTCGTCGCTATTGTAGTGAAATGTTTCAAAATAATTTACGAAAATAGAGATTACCGATCATTTGCGGATAATAGAAGGTCACAATTATACCATCAGACCAATAATTTGTTGGCAGTATTTGGGAGTCCTGTCACACCCGTCCTCATCCTAAGACACTTTCCCGCAAAAAAAATTCTTATATATACTTTTTTCCATTAAATTCGACGGCGTAACGACATTTCAATGCTGATTTGTTGTGTACCATAATTGTAGTTGACATACGAGATTACCGTGGAAAGTTGCTGGAAACATGTAGTTGTAACGGTAAACTAATTTATACTGCGAACAACTATATATTTATAAATGTATAAAGGGTGAGTCACGAGAAACAGCACACCTGAATATCTCCGTTCGATTTTAAAATACTTAGCACGTAGATAACGTAATGTGATCGATTCGGAAGAACGCACATAGCCATCACAATATTTTTTTTTTCGGTTTCTTCAAGGCATCAAAGTTTTTTAAAATGAAATGGAAATGGCATATTTTTCCCCTTGCATATTCTAGTCAACATTCAAACGAATTCGACCACGTAACATAGTATGACCTTCAAATGACCTTTAACCCAGAAATAATGAATAAATCATAATTCAACGTGTTACTCTAAATGATTCTTGTGAGCTGGGTTACATTCGGATGTATCACAATAGCACACCAGAGTAACAGGTTCGGTGATGACAGAAGATTCACGAAAGACCTTCACCTATTCGTATGTACACAATCGTGCTTATCAGCTATTCGTTACTCTGAATACCTTCTTGGTATCAGAGTTCCAAAGTTTCGAAAATTTCTAATCTATCAGTTCATCGATGTACCTTTCACAATGCGTTACTGGAAGGAAGTAAAGATCGACGTGATTTTCACTTATGGGGAAAGTCGCTAGTATTTATTCAATATTCCGGGGTTGAAGGTCATTTGAAGGTCGTACTATGTCGGATGGTTGAGTTCGTTTGGATGCTGGCTACAATGTGCGAGAAAAATTTGTTATTCCATTTGAATACACTTTGATGACCTTGAGGAAACCGAAATTTTTTTTTTCAATCAAAATATTATCATAGCCATGTGCGTCCTTCCAAACGATTTAAGTTCTGATATGTACATACTTCGTATTTTCAAATCCAACAGAGATATTCGGCTGTTTCTCCTGACGCACCCTGTATGTATATACATTTTTTTCGAAACTGTCTTAAGGGGTCTTCTCATTTTAGACTTTTGGTTTAGTTTAGTCTCATTTTGCATTTTAGTTTTATATTATAAATATTGATATAAAAGTTGTTACACTTAATAAATACACTTTCGAAATACATTTTAAAAAATTTAATGTATTTATGTAACCCGAACAAACTTTAAACGCATTTTTCTCGAAACAACGTTTTTCGACAGCTTGTTGATGAAATCTTCGAAACTACTGAACTGATCCTTATAAAATTTGAATTACATGTGCTTTATAACTTTAGCTATAGCGCATAGCAAAGATTTTTCTTTAATTTTGATATCACTATTTTTTTTGCCAGAAATGGTGAAAAAACAATTTTTTTGTTTTTTCGAAAAGTGTCCTCCATTTTGTTATTTTTGCATGTATCAAAAATCTATAGCTATTAACATACTGAATCTAAAACTTTTGTAGGACATTTTTTCAACTACCATTTTCGTCTATAAATAGTAACTTAAATAAATAGAAAAAATTGTTTTTTCATGTATTCCGAAAGTGTATTTATTAAGTTTAACAACTTTTATATCAATATCTATGATATAAACCTATCAAAAAATGCATGATAACAGTCTTTTTTAGCCTCTAAAGTGAGTTTGTTTGAGTTAAAATTTAACTTAAAATTTAAACTTGAATTAAAATTTAAAAAAACTTAAAACCCTTAAAATTCTACAAACCAGTTTGGTGAGCAGTCCATATGTTTTGACAATCGATTATTTGGGCAAAAAGTTGGAAACGCAATTTCGTAATACCTCGTAGAGATTGATTTAATTTCTGCAGCAGTCACCTATTTTGCAAGCTCTTAGGCTCTGGATATGGGAGAACGGGAGCCGGAGAAAGAGGGCGAAAAGGGAGAGAGAGAGAGAGAGGAAGTGAGAGAGGGGGGGAGGAGGAGAAACACGTAACGTATAGTGATCGATGGGACAATACGAGCGGGAATCGTAACGTAGAAAAAAAACAACGAGAATAGGCACGATGTACATACACGATAAATACAAGATTTACGCAACGATGCAGTAACAAACATATATACTATCGAAGCAAACAAAACAGAAAAGGAACAGCGAATGCCCCTTGAAGTATTTTCAATTGAAAGTATAGAAAAGAAAAAAAAATTGATAAGTAAAATAAAAGAGAGAAAAAGTGGATCGAATAGTGATATCGTTCGTTGTGTGAGAAGACGAAAAAAACGTTATGTAAATACTCACGACAATTGATCTCATCGGAAGCGTCATAGCAATCGTTGGCTCCGTTGCAACGGAGGCTGGCTTCGATACACTGGCTGTTTCGACACTTGAATTCCCGCTGCGAGCATACTGCAAAAGAATAATTCGAAAAAAATAAATTATAACGGTGAGTGCGAAAAGATCGTCGAATAGAAAAATCTGTCTGAATCAATGACACAAAAAACGCAATGCGAAAGTTCGTAAGCGCTAAAAAAATTGGAGAATAAATTTACACGATACGAAACGTTTCTTCAAAGAATGTTACTTTTTCGCTCATTATCATTGTATTCAAGACTCTAAATATTAGGTGAAGGAAAAAGTTCCTGTCGTTTTTCCTTCACCTAATATCATAGTTATCGTATTTTTATATTTTATCATATTATTATTATCTTATTTGTTGAATACATTTTGAAAATATTTTTGTCCTAATTCAATCCTGGATCCCTCAATTGTATTCGGATAAAAATAGTTTCAAAATGTGTATAAATGTACAAAAATAGGATATATATATATATAGTAATCCTCCGAAACAACTCCAAGAGAACTATCCGAGAAAAAACGCAGTGCACTGCTGGGCCGATTATCGAGAAATATACTTTTCTCGAATAGTCTCGATATTTGTATGGCAACGTTACAATATAAACATCCACACACACACACATGTTCACCCAACATTCAACAACTTTGTCCTATACTATTGAACGCTCTACAATTCTACGTTTATACATTTGTGAAGTGTGTATTAAAAAAATCCAAAGGGCTTTGATAGAATTCGCTTTATTTAAATCAGCTTAATAATCTCATCAATTTGCTGCGCTAGGAGAACTCTTTAAGTACTTTAAATATTTGATAGTTATAACTATGGCCTAAAAATATACTGGCAAGAAAACGAAAAAACAACAATTTTTATAATTTGTTTTACTCCAATTTTTGAAAATTGTATATACTTCGTATATATACATATATTTGGTATATAACGTACTTATATGGACGCACGTAAAACGTGTAACACAGTCGTGCGGTTGAGAGCTTTTCAAGCAAAGCATTACCGTAAAGAGGAGCCGAGTGAAACGTGAACTTTTCCAAACTCGATCACCTGCGTACTTCAAGGTACTCGAGAACCGAGACATTTATAGGTTAATGGTCGAGCATTGAATAATCCGGAGTTCAGGCTCGTGCAAAAATTTATTGTGGTGTCTCAAGATCGTAGCACATCTCTATAGGGATTTGACAGGGATGCTGTACGTAGGGAGTCGATATTGGAGTCCGAGTGGATTCCGCGCTATTTCCCGAATCACTTCGTTAAAGAATTTCTTGTTATTTGAAATTCTCAAACGAAATTTTGTCGAATCTCAAAAGAAAATATCCTTTCGTGATTCCGTGCAGGAATTCGTTAGGGAGACCTCAATGGGATCCAATTGGATTCTGCACTGTTCCTCGATGAACGCCGTTTGAGAATTCTTGCCACGTTCGAATCGAAAATATGTGAAAAATCACGTGGATTTAACGCGACGAAAAATCGTCCGATGAAGAAAAAAAAGAATTAGAGAACGAAGAAACATATACTTATGCAGAAAAAAGGTAAATATTCGGAAGTGGGGCTCCTGCTAGAATGAGGCTAATTTTTGTTTGGGTTTGTTTCGGGTTGTTTGTGATTGTTTGGGGTTGTTTGAGGTCGTTTAGGGTTGTTTGCGTTCGTTTGGGTTTGCTTGAATCCTTGAATAAAATTAGCCTAATTCCAGCAGGAGTCTCACTTCCGAATATTTACCAGAAAGCATACTATAACTTATACTTATACAGAATAAATAACTCATATACCTATATAAAAAACATACACTTATATAGAAAGAGACATAAACGTGTCGGTTTTCGAAATGGACTTTGCGAACCTATTCAGGACTCGTTCATGCTACCGCTAGTTTTACGTTCCGGAGGTTTCGGACGCGTCAATTATGCGTAGTCGAAAATTGAACGGGGTAACATTAATGCGCAGTGTCCTGTCGAGGGAACGTAACTATCGTGATTCCTGCGCACATGACTCCATACGAATTGCGCTATGAAAATGAAAAACTGAAAATTCACGTTGCTATCTGCCTGTGTAGAAAATTTGAGTACGCAGTCTTCGAAAGAGACGTGCTCGAAAACTCGGCAACACATCAAATTACACGAGCCCCGGAATTAAATACTTGAAATAGTATACGAATAATAAATTTGACCCGGTGGAAGAGCATTGAAAACGGATCTACCGATTTCTCTCGGGGTTGTGTGGAATTACTGTTCGAAATCGAGGAAAATAATTGCACAAATTGTCAGCAACTTTTATATATATATATATATATATATATATATATATTAGGGCTGTTAAAAAAAATGAATTTTTTTTCGCGGTACTCAACGGAAAATGTTACTACGTTATGAAAAAGTAATTCATACAAAATTTGAGAGGTCTAAACATTTTTTCAGGTAGTGATCAAACGACTTTGAATTTCTTCTTTTTTTTCGATTTTTCACCAATTTTTTTTCTTCGTTTGTTTTCTTACTCCAAAACAACATATTACTCCAAAAAAACAGGCATACTTGTTAGACCTTCAGTGATGTAAACACCGTGTTCTGGTTCATCAAGTGGTTAATATAATTTCGACAACCGAATTACATATATTGATTCTTAATCTGCAAATACAAATTGTTTATGGTAAAAGAAATATTTAAATAAAAATTGTGTATTGTTACAGAAGAAATTAAATCTAGACTCACGCACTAACATTTTCTGCATCGAGGTATAAAAAAAATTATTACTCCGATAATCATGAAAATAACATGAAAAAGGCGTTTGAGCACTAACTAAAAAATTGTTTAGAACCCTTGAATTCTACAAAACTTTCTTTTTCTTAACATACTTCATTTTCCGTTGAGGAAAAAAATCGATTTTTTTTAACCACTTTAATATATATAAATATATAGAAGTGACTCAAAATTTGAGCGAGTTTTTGGCTTGCGCCATATTTATCTCTACACCTCGTGAATTTAACAAAGGCAGTTGAAGTCAATGTGGGCAATGGTCGTTCTTATTCTGGATAGCAATTATCTTTAACCCTACGTTGAATTACTGGGTCATTTTGACCCGGATGCATTTTTAGTAAAATGCTCACTTTGACCAAATCGAAAATCTTAAATAATTTTTTTTTAAAGTTTTAATTTGACATTTTCCGAATTTTAATTATGCAGATATATTAAGAAAAATGTTTAAGGTGTATTCCTGATTTTTTTGGAATAAAAACCGACCTAAGGGTCTTTAGTGGCAGGTGGATGAAGTACTATCCGAGTCCAAGTGACCCAGTGTGTCAAAATAGTGGCCAAATATAAGCGTGTCAACGAAGGGTTGAAATTAATCTAAATTCACCCATCCATACGCAATTTTCAGCCTTAGATGCAGTAGACACCGTCGATTTTGAGGGCGAAAATGAATTCTTTTTTGGTCAAGAAATGAAAGTCTGGAAATGGTAATTAATGAGAACGAATTACTTTTTTTTTGCTAGGAAAAGAAAATATTTTGGGCTCAACGAAGCTGCTCTTGTAATTACACTGGATGCTCAATTAGCAAAATAAAGCTAGTATAGAGTGCCGTGACTTATGGAAAAAGATCTTCAATATTGAATGATCGTTTTCGGTATGATAAAAGCGACTGCTGGTCTGCGAATTTCGGGACTTTATTATTATTATTATTTTTCGATCGTTTGAGAATCTTCGAGGTGCTATTTTTGGGGGGATTTTGTTGATTCGAAATTCCCAGTGGTTTTGGAATGTGGGCCTTATTTTTTTAAATTTTCAGTCGTGCCAAGAATTTTTTAAGTGGCATGTTTTGGTGGATTTAAATAAATTATTAGTCCCAGTTCCTAAAAAATATCCAGCGATCTGGATATTTATTTTATTTCTTTACAGCCGAGAATTTTTCAAATGTGTTTCGGTAGTTTTCGTTTGTACGAAAGTTGCGATACTTTGGAAATCGGGGGGCCTCGACTTTGGATTTTTCCGATTTTAGTCATTTTGACTTTGAGTAATTTTCACGAAATTCCGAAATTCCGAAATGCAAAAATCCTATTAAAATAAATTGAATAATTGAATTTTAAAGTGATTTATTACCAAAACAATAGATCATGTTTAGTTTCTAAATTATTGCCAAAATTTAGCGGAGAATAAGCCCCAAAACGTTTGAATTTTGGATTTGCCCACAGGATGAAATTAGCCGCAAGACTTTTCTTCGCAAAGGAAGTGGCTCCGCAGAAATGATGCCGAGGGTGGAATATCGACGGAGGTCAGGCCACCGCAGAATCCTCGAAATCAAAGTCTCCCGTGGCGCGTCTATACTCGCGGAGGAAAAGAGAGGTACGAGGGACGGCAGAGTGTATTGTGACTCAGAAGCCTTTAGAAATATGCTTTGACACGGGAAACTCCTATTCACTGACACTACGCGCATTTGACACCGAGGGCAGCCTATTTGCATGTGAATCGCGAGCACGACGTGCTCGTTATACAGGATCATTCAAAAAATATATACACATACACGTATGCATATCGATTCATATAAGTATATATATTCGCGTGTATTTGCATAATGCGAGAGTACATTTTTGGAAAAAAAATATTACACGTCTTACGATCAATTTTTTTCGTCGAGTCTTCCGATACGAAGAGTATTGTTAATTTTAAATGGAATTTAGTGGTTGATTAATTTTTTTTTGTAAAATCGGTATATATGAAAATTCTATTCTATTAAAATAGGTATATATGAATATTTTATTTTATTACTAAATTTAACGAAAAAAAAATGATTTCCCATTCAAAATAATTCTTTTTTCGTTAAATTCCGCACTAATAAAAAATAAACCGTTTCAGGCCTGTCGAAGTCGGATTGAAAATCACAAGAACATTATTAACATTATTGCAGATGAAAAAGATAAAATTCTTCTCAAAAAATATGATTACCTCGAAAAAAATAGAAGGAAAAATGGGCCCACGATGAGACTAGTCTTAAAAATCATAGGATGAGTTACTCTATTTTAGAGAATGATTTGAAAAAAAATAAGAAAGGCAATCATCTGTAAAAAAAATCGCTTTCACTTTAGAAGCAAAAAAGTTGACGTTAATCATTGATAATTTTTTTGTTTATTTTAACGAAAATATCCTTTGAAATGAAAAATATATATATCGTGAGATTTTTCGATATCTCGGTTAGTTCCGGAGTTATCAGCGTTTAAACGTTTCCAAAACGTCCGAAATCGACATTTTTGGAAAATTATGAATCCTAAAAGAGAAGAGATTGAAATCCAAAAATTGGTGCGGGTATTCCTTTCATGGGGTACAATTTTACAAAAAGAAAATCAGGAAAACAAAAAATGGTTGGGGGCCCGGTGAAATGGCATGGAATGGCCCATATATATATAGTACCGGGCGACAGTTTTTGGATACTTCAGATACTTACAATACTTTCAATCACTTTAGATAATTGCAAAATTATATTACAATAATATCATTCATTATATAGAGCTATATAGCATCTTTGTAAAATAATAAATGAAACTAATTATATTTATCTAAAATTAGTTGGGAATTATCCAATTATCGAAAATCTTGCAATTTTATATTATTTTCTGAAAAATAAATATACATACGTATACATGACCTATGCTTTCGGCTTGAACGCAGCTCGTTATCGAGTCTCTACTTCCTAATATGCAACGGCCCAAAAGTTATTTACCAAGAAAACCAAAAATTAAGAGCCTAAACATTCGTTGAAAGTGGGAGACGCTAATAAAGACGTTAATTTATTATAATAGCGCAAAATATGTATGAGCATTTTCTATCGTAACTCACTTACATGTAGTAAGCACCAAATTTCACAACATTAAAAAAATTCACTTTCACCGCATTACTGCATAAACGGGGTCGACTTGACCCCAGGCCCTTTTTCGACAGCGGGCCTCAGTACACGGGCAGGATGTAGGATGGGGGCCGAGTGTCGACCTATAGAGAGGGGAAACCCCACTCTACTCCTACTGGGGTTCCCCCACTCGTACTCTATAGGAGTGGGGGAATTCCACCACTCCTACTCTATAGGAGTGGGGGAACGTCGAGCGCTGCACTGTGGCCGTTTAGATTACCCCGTTTTGCGATAGTTAGTTGAAAAAAATGAGGTAAAAATGACCCAGTGTGCAGTCAAGGGCTAATAAATCTTTATTGCACTTTCACGGATGTGCTCTGTTTTCAAAATTATTTGAAAGAATCCCCGCGCGGCTGTGGCCCGTAAATATTGGAAGCCTCGCTGGTACCGCACGATTCCACAATGCATCAGTTGTGGTTGCTATCGATTGCATTTATGCGTGTACATGCTATAAGGGATTGAGTTACAAACATAATATCGTATCGAGTGTTCGATTGGAGCCAAAGTGGGGGGTGGGGGGGGGGGATTAGCCGTCGGGCTTTCTTGCCATAACAGCGAGCTTTGAAAGCGTAACACGCCCTATGGGATATTCAACTTCAAATATACGAAACGTGAGCACTGCCAACACCAACAGCGGTCACCCATCCCAGTATTGGCCCAGGCCAATGCAGCTTGGCATGAGAAGTAATGTCTCCGATGATGCTGCTTTTTTCCCCTCGTCTCCGCGAGTGACGACAAAAAGGGTGGCGACTGATGCAAGTGGAAGAAAAAAAACCTACTAAGGGTGCGGTATGTCTGATTTTACCCTTTCCACCTCCCCAGGCACACCTAACCGCCATCTTTAATGCGGTGAATGAGAAAAAAGGCAAAGCCGCGAGCAACGTACGCAATGTCTACAACCCGTGTAACTTCCACACCTTTGGCGATTTTTTTTTCGTTTTTCTTTTTTTTCTTCCTTTTTTCGTTTTCCATTAGATTAGTTCACGCAGGCGTTAATGGACATTGGATTATCCGGGCGGGCTTTGCACTGCTTGCATATACGAACGCGTCGTTTTCTCACACCGGACCTCTCCACACCCCGTGCGTTCATACAATTTCCCTATCTCACCTCTTCCGTTGTTTAACCATTATCTCCGTATTTTTGAGGTGACGGAACAAATTGCAAAAGACGCATTTTTTCTTTCGACAATTCGCAAATTTTTGACAATTTTTGAAAATTGAGGCTTTTGACCGTCACGTGTTTTCACGCCGATTTGAAAATACGTTGTATTTTCAAAATTCTTGTATTTAGTAGTAGAAAATACGTAGTATTCTTGAAAATTCGCTACGTTTTGCGTTTGTAATGCCGACGAGCCATAAAAATGATTGGGAAAAAAAAATTTGACACAGAATTGAGATGTAACACCATTACAGTGTCAAAGGAATTGAAGGATAAAAAAATGTCCAGCTTTGATCTCCTTTCGGGACAATTTGTAAAAGTATTTTGGATTTTCACATAGCTAATTATGATTTAGGAAAATGAGATTTTACTCAAATTATTTTTTTCTTCGCTCCTCTGCTGGTGTCACTATTATTCTCGTTGACATTGGCGAAAACGAGGATAGAAAACAGAAATAGCGAATTTCTCGCAGCAGTAGACATGTCCGATCGAATTAAAAAAAAAAAAACACAAAAATTTAAACACCTGTCGGAATAATTTCAGATTTTTCCAACCCACGGTTGGAAAATTGGGGGGGGGGGGGGGGTGGGGGTTGTTTTACACATTGTACGCTTCACTTAAAAACTTGACATTTTGGAAACGAGACTAAATAATGAAAAATGGTCAACAGAAACTCAATTTAATTTTGAAATACCTGACGAATCATACACTTCGGGATGCATAAAAAAATCACCCCCCCCCCTCTTTTTTTATATATAGGGGAAGAGCCAAACAAAATAATTTTTTTTTCAAGATTTTGCTACTTATATATTGAGATCGCCATCTGAAGGTTTTATTGGAAAAATTTCACGCAGTAGGTCTGAAACTGTAGAAATTGTGATGCTGTGACAGACGGACAAGACGAAGCTACAAGAGGCCCCTAAAAATATGAGAACAAAAAATCTTTATTGTATATGATAATTCAATGTCTATAAAATCGGTGTTATTTAAAATGAACGTTATTGTATATAATAATCGTTAATAATCGTTATACGAAACAATTAATAATCGTTAATAACCGTTATATAAAATCGTTGATAACCGTACTATAAAATCGTCAACAATCTATAAATATGAAACAGTTCCGTGACTGACATATGGACAACGCACAGCCTAAGCCGTTGGAGATCGAAACACGAAATTCGGTAGGTTTGTTCCTCAAAAGGTGCAAAGGTGGACTAAGAAAGGATTAAAAAAAAAATCAACCCCTAGGGGGTGAAATAGGGTGTAAAAGTTTGCATGAAAAATTGTATTCTTTGCTGTATCAATGCGGTAGTCGTTTATAAAATTGTGAATAATCGTCATATAAAATCGGTGATAATTGTTATACAAAATTGTTAAAAATCGTTAATAATCGTCATGTAAAATCGTTGATAATTCTTGTACAAAATTGTTAAAAATCGGTAATAATCGTCATATAAAATCGTCGATAATTGTCATAGAAAATTGTCAGAAATCGTTAATAATCTTCGTATAAACTCGCTGAAAATTGTTATAAAAAATTGTTAAAAATCGTTAATGATCATCATATATAATCGTTGATAATTGTTAAACAAAATTGTCAAAAATCGTTAATAATCGTCATATAAAATCGTTGATAATTCTTATATACAAAATTGTCAAAAATCGTTAATAATTGTCATATAAAATCGTTGATAATTATTATACAAAATTGTTAAAAATCGTTAATAATCTTCATATAAAATCGTTGATAATTGTTATACAAAATTGTTAAAAATCGTTAACAATCTTCATATAAAATCGTTGATAATTGTAATAAAAAATTGTTAAAAATTGTTAATAACAGTCATATAAAATCGTCATCGTATACAATAATCACAATATGTATATATATATATATATATATGTGTGTGTATATTTTTTTTAATTCTAAATTCCTCGTAAAATAAAAACGTTCTCAAATAGACTCAGCATCTTCAGAGATATAAAAAATGGAATCTTTATTTACCCCACCCCCGCACCATTTTTTCTGGCGTGATATATTGCCATGGGGGTTTCGTCCTTCGCTCCGGGGGATGGTAAATCTGTGGTGTATCAGGCGACGTATGTTCGACCCCCGAAATGGGTCGGAGGCAAATGTTTGCACCGAACAAACGCAACATTTCACGCTTTCCACCCATATACCTCTCTCTCTCTCTCTCTCTCTCTCCCTCTCTTCCTCCCGATCCCTCGCAGGAAACCGCGAACGACGTAAATGTGCATATATTAGCATGACAAGCAACGAGCATCAAATTTCTGTCGGTCTAAAAGCCAAGTGCGGCTTGCCGTACCTACTCCCGAGGATGAAACGTATACATACATACATCGTATAGTTTCATAAGCAACGCGATGCGAAAAAAGTTGCTCCCTTGCTCCTTTCGCGCTAAATCGTCCGTGCACTCCTCTAATGGACGTTCCGAGGTGGATGATGGAAAAATTATATATATATGTATATATAAACCGGACAAAAATGTATAAAGATGAACACTTACTCCAAAAAAAAAAAAATGTAAACTCTTTTGAAATCCACCTTCGTTTTTACGCAACTCCTCCACCCTCTTTTTCCTCCCTCACTCCCTCGCCGATTACACTTCCTCTTCTCATTTCCTGCCCGTCTTGTCTATGCTCTCCAACCTCGGCAAAGAAATCCAAAGAAAATATGGTCCATTTAGAAGGGTGGCTGTATAGGGGCAGTAGGGGCAAGATGAGAACGCTAAGTTCATGCTCAAATAAAACAATATATATGAATCAGTCAACTTTAATTACTATTTTGAACTAATCAACATTTATTAATCTTTTAATTTTGGAACAAAAAATCAGTCTTTCTGATTGTTAGCATACAATATATATTTTTGATTGAACCTTTATTATTCCCATCTTACCCCATATGCAGGAAAATATGAAACAGCGCTGGGAGCATGATGGGACAAGAATTATTGTCATCTTTCGCATATAAAAATGGTTTCGTTCGCAGTACCAGCAATTTGGCAAGCCAATCGTGTGAGTTCTGTAGTATTCAGCCCGAATAATCTTGCCCCCATATCTTTTGAATCATTTGTTAGTTCGTCTTATTCCTCTGGTAGAAACACTGGTTGGAGAGGAACCAAAGGCCCTACTAGGTTCATTTCACCCTTTTTTATCGTACCTCCTTAACACGTCTCTCCAACGTAGATAGTGGTACGTTGTAAAATATTGCGGCTTTGCCATAGCTTGTATTCATCTTGCCCCATCAGATGGTTAACGAATCAACAAAAAATCACGCAATAACTATAACTATAAATAACTATAATAAGTCTATCATCAATATGAGCAACTCAAATGAACCAATATGATGGTAAAGTGTGCCAAAAATTTCATCTTACAGCGCACCGCCGTCTTGTCCCTAGTTCCCCTATTATGGAATCATCCCACTTTGTCAGTTTCGAAAAAACGACTTTTTCATGGATTTATCAAATCTACCACTTCACAAATTTGCGTAGAAATTTCATGAAGATCGGAGCGTTCTAAGTATTATTTTTCGAGTTCATTTGAGCCTGCTCTTCGCCGGGCGTTCCCTACCAAAAGTCAGTTTCGGTGAGAATTTTGAGTATTTTGCGATAACATTAAAATCTGAAAAAAATCAACCGTATTGAAGATGCTAGGACCATTGGTTTTCAATAATAAGAATTCCAAAAATTCACAAATTAATTGTTTAAATAAAAATTTGTTCAAGAAATCTCCGGTAAACTTGATTTTTTGTGACATTGAATGAATATTGATATTTTTTTGAATACATATGATTTTTTAAAGAATTTTCTCTCTATTTCAAAAATCCCGGTTTTGGAATTTTCAAGAGGCTGCACCTATGACACTGTTTAGTCAATACCCCGGACACTTTTTGGATTTAATATGGAACATTGCTCCGAAAACATTGAAAATTGGTGGCTCTGCATCAATTTGTTTCAAAGTGAAAAAATAAAAATGAAAATAGAAAGAAAATTTCTAAAAAAAAATTATACCTATTCAGAAAAATCTACGAATTCATTTTAAAATATAAAAAAAGTAGTTCATCGGACGTTTGTTGAACAATTTTTTTTTCAACAATTTACTTATAACTTTTTTGCATTATTATTACCGGAAATAAATGTTCTTAGCATCTTAAATGTGGTTGATTTAAAAAAAAATTCATCTCATCGCAAAGTCCTCAAATTTCTCGTCGAAACTCACCTTCGGTAGGGAATGTTTTTTCTCGCATCGTTGGATTTTTCTCCGGAACTACTGAACCGATGGTTACGAAATTTTAACGACATATTCGTCATACGTATGGCTACTGCCGGAACTGGAATTATTTGAAAATTTTCATTTCAAGTATTTCTCTTAACCGAAATATCCCTAAAAACAGTCTTATTTTTGGAGACTTTTTTTGCAGCAGCCATTTTGTTATTTTTGCATAAAAATTAATAATTCTAGTTCACGCAGTAGCCACAACCATACTGAACCCAAATCCTTTCGGGTTTTGCGTTTCAAATAAACCTACTCAGAAATAACATCGACGAAGTTGAGGTCGCTTTTTTCGAGGTGCTATGCGGATGCTGCTTGGGATAGACAAATGACGTAAAATAAATAACACTTTTTTCATACATTTCAAAAGTTATTTTATCAATCCCAAAAAGATTTACACCAATATCTTTTATACGAACGATACAAAAAAAAATTCCCAAAAATACCTAATTTTTCAGTTTTTACCCTTATCGAAGCTAAATTCTCGTGTCATTGAGATTTTGTCTCCATGCGGATCGCAATGAGTTCAAAAATTTCATCCGACAAGCGCGGCGATCGACCTCTCGATCATTTGGAAACCGAATAAAGTGAATAAAAAAAAATGCTCTAAAATTGATTTTTCTTTTTCCGAACGAAAAGAGGAAATAAAAAAAGAATAGTAGACGTCGAAAATGAGAGTAGCGGACCCGAAATAAAACGCGACGATTGGGACCCCTTAGCCCGAAACTAAAGCAACAAAATCAACTGATCGGAAGGGACGAGGAAAAAGTCAAAGAGCTCCGGTAAGGATTCATGTCACAATGCTTATTCAACGTCGAGGAAATCGATAATGTATATATTTGTATTATGTATCGGATAACATTGAGACAGAGAGCCGGGGAGAGAGCGAGAGAGAGCGAGAGAGAGAGAGAGAGAGAGAGAGAGAGAGAGGGAGAGTGATTGATTGACAATATTTATTGCGCTCCAGTGAACTCTCGGGCGATTATAACAGTCTAAGAAAAATCAAAATATATATTAACAGTCATTAGCGAAATGTAATTTTTTTATAAAATAAAAAGTAAACAGAAATTCAAGAAATAGAGATTTGATATTAAACAAAAATAAGCAATACAAGATGCGATAAGATAGAAAATAAAAATAAGATAAGATAGATAGATAAGATAGAAAATAAAAATAGGATATGATACATAGATAGGGTAGAAAATAAAAATAAGATAAGATAGATAGATAAGATAGAAAATAAGCAAAATTAGATGCGATGAGATACAAAATAAGATGTAAAAAAAATTGAGTAGGGGAGAAGCATTATATATCGGACAGTTGCTTAATTTCGGGCAGTGGACTATTTCGAGTTCCGAAACGTTACCACAAATGCATTCGATACATGGTGCCTCTTCCCTTAAAAACGAAATGGAATGTCAAATTGAAATCCGAACGAAAATTCGATAGAAAGAAAAATGCAATTATGCATCTCAGGTTAAGATAGATAGATAGATAGATAGATAGATATATAGATAGAGAGAGAGAGAGAGAGAGAGAGAGAGAGAGAGAGAGAGAGAGAGAGAGAGAGAGAGAGAGAGAAAAGATGGGGACGGGGAGAGGCAGAGGAAAGAGATGTCTTCGAATTATTGGGGGATCGAGAAATCGAAAAAGCTTATTCATGTACGGACAAAATGTATTTATTGCGCCGTTAAGTTTTCTCTCTCTCTCTCTCTCTCTCTCTCTCTTTTGGATATATATAAGACTGTTTCAAAACAAATCGATAATTTTTTTAGCTGGACACAATCTTAAACTATACGCGGCCATAAAAAAATAATCCTCGCGAAAGGGGGGTCCGGTCCTTCATGATTTAGAGGTGCCTCATCGGACTTTTGTCTTTTTCATTTCGTTAATACGTAAATAACGAGTTTGCATGATTGAAACATACATTTTTCTTCTTCTAAAATGATGATAAAATCGGTCGATATATACGTTGATAAATGCAAAAAAAAAAACAAGAATGCCCGTAAAAATGCATGTTTTGAATGAATTTCATTTAAGAAATAATTCTATTATTCACCATCCGATGTTTAGAAACAAATATTTATTCATGAAAACGCATTTTTCGATTCAATGGTTCCTGTAGATGTGCAACGAAAAATGTTAATAGCCCTAAGGACACGGAAAAGTACATCGAAAAGTCAAAAGCGCATTTCCGTGAGTGATAGCGAGTGTCAAACACTGCCTGAAGGTGACATCAGTCATTCAATCACTCAAACGTCGGGACGCTTATTTCAACAATGTGAATTGCCCTATGATGTCCTGGATGAGCCTCTTGAACAATGGGAACCTATTGAAAGCTTTCAAACGTCCTTAAGGGCTTTTTTTACAAATAAAAGTGATAAATGATTCAGCTCAACGTGGAGTAGCCCTTGTCGAGGAATATAATAATCTGTTAACTAAAAATGAGGAATAAAAGCAGTATTTGTTCCAAATAGTTCAAGACCATAGAAAAAAATCTCAATTGCAATAAGTCAAGTTTTTTGTAGCCGAAAAAGATAATCGTAACAGCGTATCAACGAATGTAGTGGATGAAGATTATTGACGAAAATAAAAAGTTCATTGCTACGGGGATTCTTGTATTTTTTATTTTTGTTTGCATTTATCGCCGTACATATCGACCGATAATTGTTGCTGCGATAACCAACACCGTTTTTTTATAGCATATTCAGTATTTATACATAAGTTTAGAATATATTCATCACTTTAGAACAAGAAAAATGTATGTTTCATTCATGCAAATTCGTTATTTACGTATTAACGAAATAAAAAAGACAAAAGTCCGATGAGGCACCTCTAAATCTTGAAGGACCGGTGCCCCCTTTCGCGAGGATTATTTTTTTATGTCCAAGTATAGTTTAAGCTTGTGTCAAGCTAAAAAAATTATCGATTTATTTTGAAACGGTCTAATATATATATATATCCACACTAATAGCTAAATCGGTGCCCGCGGTCAAGAATTGCGAACACGAGGATAGTAATGGATGGGTGGGCGCTTGACCCGACGTGGTCCATGGATGGTAGGAAAGAACATACGTACGCGTATAGTTTACGAGTTCTCCTATGGGCTAAACCCACGTTATTTTACGTGGTCTATCGTTCGCGTTGCAACATTCTGTTTGTCAGAAGTACAGCGTACATGATATCGTATAAGGGAACTAGAAAGTAACGAGATCGTCATCCTATGTGTTACTATGTACATATAGTATTATGTTTATGCTTATTATATGCTTATATATATATATATATATATATATATATGAATAATGGTAATATTATAATAGGCACGATAGCTATTTATTTCGGCCCCCATTACAAACGCACATATAAATATTTCTTTCGACCATCCTTATACCGTCTCGTTCGACCATTGCCAACAATGTCCCCGTAATTCACTGTCAGAAAGTACCATTCCCTCTAGCCGTTGCTCCCTCGTCCGTCGCCGAGTGCGGTATGCAAGAGATCGAATTGCAGGTCGAAACGAAGCGGCCCGGAGCTTTGCCGGACGACTGCTATTACATCGAGATACGTTATCGCCTATTAGAAATCGATAAATCGGAGACCCGCCGGCTGTGGTCGACTGCCGCCAGAGGGGGGAGTGGAAGAGGAGGAAATGTTATGAAGGGCTGGGGGCACAAGGGTAAGGGAGAAGGTTTTAGTTGAAACGGAAATTGGGATTCTTAAGGGGTTACCCCCACTTGCGATTTTGAAAAAATTGTTTTTTTTTTATTGCATTTTTTTGAAGTATAAGTATCTGAGAATATGTCCTGAAAATTTCAAGTCGATCCGAACAAAATTGACTGAGATATGAGCGTTGAAAGAGAAGAATCCGTTCTTCGTGTAAACTGAAATTGAAACTTTAAACGCGTTTTTCTCAAAATGGCATTTCTGAAGTCGGTGACCAAGATTACTCGAACACTAATGAACCGATCTTCTTGAAATTTTGCAGGCTTATTTAATACATAAAAATGTAGTCTTTAATCGTTCGATTTTTTTTTTCGAAAAAAATGGCCGTTTTATAGCCAAAAACGGCCGTTTTTTTTCGTTAAAATCGAACCATTAACTTTGACTGTCCGCCATTTTGTGAAAAATGAATATTTTTTAAAATCCTTCGATTAAAGACTAGTTTATACTTATATTTGACTAAATCCATCCGCATTTTTTTTTCAGATGATCCACTTCGCCGCAATGTTGGTCACCGCAAACCGTGTATATAAAAACATTATTTCATTGACGGCCATTTGCCACTAAGCAATGTAATATTTTTCAATAAAAAAATTACTGAAAGTTCTTCAAGATGTGTTCTTTAAGATGGTATATTGATCGATTAAAAACGTTTTGTAGTTTTCTTTGAAAAAATTCATGAAAAAGGCCTTTTTTTGCGCTACAAGTGGGGGTAACGCCTTAAGAAAAAAAGCGAAAGGGAAGAGAGGGGGGAGGGGGGGGGGGGTTTACAGGCAAAAAATATCCCTCCCTGCGAACGGTTGTTCCAGACGCACTACCCGCCCTCGCCCAACCATCCGCCCGCGTGTTACCCCCCTACAAACCCTATTTCATCACTTATCCAAGAAAAGCTCTCATGAAATTTGCAAGCGCGTGGAAATCGCGGATGATCGAGAATGAAAGAGCTTCGAACCGCTCGCCGTCGTCGACAGTTTGCGGAGGAGAACAGCGAAAATTGAAAGACAAAAAATAAAAAGAAAACGACGCGAAACCAAAGACTGGTGTAGGCAAAGATGACGGAAGGTTACGCGTTGCTTTGCGATCGTGCGTTAAGGGCGTTGGTAATGTCTTCAGTCATCGACGGTTTATGAATTTTTTTTCCAATGGATCTTTCAAAAAAATGCATACGAGGTATACATTCTTCTGTAGATGCTCATTTTTCATAAAATATATAATCAAAAGGCAAAATGATGGATTAAATTTTTTTTATTACGCGAATAAGAAAAACTTTTGGGCTACTACCAATTTGAAGAAGTATGAAATTATGGATGACTATTGTGATAAAACCGTGCCAGCATATGTTTTATACAAGTCAAAATGAAATTATGAGCCATTTGTAATTAAGCCTGTTTATATTTTTAACGACTTAGCGGAACTTGAGGTTGGCAGCAATGTTTCCTCATTCGCCAGCCAAGATTCGTAATCTTTCATCAAACCTTGATGGTTCAATATTGAATATATATAGTTTACGATAGATAAAATGGTTTTTTTTTCTAAATGTTTATAAAGATTTAGTTTGCTTAGTGAGAAATCCGTTATTAGAATTTTTTTATCTGGGTGCTATATTGGCAATAAAATTATATACATTGAACTATTTGTTATCTCCGGTGTTTGTGGTAAAAAAACTTTTAAAAAGTCGTGAAGCCTCGGCATAGGCTAAACAATAACATATTTTTTAAATTCAAATTTGATATTGGACTATGGTTAATGATCCAACCTCATTGAACGACAAAACGAATGCGAATCGTGTATAAATCGAACGCTTTGGCGATTTGATTGATGCTCATATTGGCGGGGTAATTGGATACGTCGAAGTGGTCAGCTAGTTTCAACGAACTGCAGAACGATTATCGAGGAAGTGGGGATAAACGAATGAATGGTTTGGGCTAGAGATTGTCAAATTTTGGGACGATTGACCTCTGAATTTGGAATAATTAGTGGTGAAACCTTTGACTTGGGGCTGCCTGTGTCAAATGATTAACTTTTTCGTAATAGGTATTGCATCCAGCAGACATTCCATTGGTAAGCTTTTTTTAGACTGATGGAACTGCATTTTATTGAGGGGTCTGCATAAGCTTGTAATTTGAAAAAACCACGACTTTTTGCTGTGTAGTTTTATAGCCTAGAGTCTTAAGTTTAATTTGCAACAAAGATTTTGTAAAACTTTCCAAAATTGACCGAGCGATGATGATTTTTGTGGAGGTTCGATTTTCGTGTTAATCATAAAAATTTCAGGAAAATATCCAACCATACAAAAGTTTTATTAATCTACCAAGAGTGCACTTATTCTGATTTCAACGGCGGCACTTTGTTCAACCCTTTCTTGATACACTTATATTTGGCCACAACTTTGCCACACTGGGTCAATTTGACCCGGGTAGTACTTCATTCACCTGCCTTTAACAACCCTTCGGTCGGTTTTTATTGAAAAAATCCCGTATACACTTCAAACATCTCTTGATATGTCTGCATAATTAAAGTTCGGAAAATATTAAATTGAATTGTTGTAAAAATGATTGGAAACTTTTAATTTTGGGCAAGTAAGCGTTTTATTTCGATTTTTGTCCGGGTCAAAATGACCCAGTGTGGCAAGGAAGCGTTACATAATTTTAACTTAATTGTTTATCAATATTTTGCAATGACAAAAAAACCCCACACTGGCAAGACTGTGTATTAATTTTGTGTAAAATCTCGAGCTCGTCAGCCTAATAGTCCCACCAGAAAAAAATACTCAACACCGTCCTTTTTGTGGGCCCCAAGCAGACCCGTTTAAATGTGCCTGCATGAACCCAGATTTTTCAGTTTCTCTGTGCCCTCGTGCAAACACGTTGCACCAATGCATTGGCGAAAAAATCGCTGCGGACAATATCCCTGAGGAATTGAAAACCAGTATTACGTAAGGCAATGGGGGGGATTCGGCCAAGTGTTACGGTCTACGTACATGAGGTGAGGGGGGGGGGCAAGGTTTGCGTTACGTCACGATTTTAGAACTGCCAGAAATAACAAAATTTCTGCATCTTTAAGTTTTTTATTTAAAACTCGTGCGAAATTTTACCGCGGGACGTTGACAGCTTTCCATACGAAATGTCAGTCATGGAGGGGGGGGGGAGTCACTGTCCAAGAACTTGCACAGCAGCTGTCCCACTTTCTCCAAAAAAAATTTGAAAAAAAAATGTTTTTTTTTTATTCTAGAAAGGACATATATTGAAAAATACTTATTTTGTAATCGAATACCAACTTTGTAATCGTAGTGACAAAGGTTATCCGTAGGCGATTTTTAAAATTTTGATCATTGCTTTCTTCAAAGACTGCTTGAATACAAAAAAGGGCCCTGAAATCGAAAAGAATGTCCAAACTGTCGGCATTTTGTAAAGAAAAAACCAAAATAAAAAAATGACTACGCATAACCGATAGCTACATTGGTATAGATATCGATAAATTGTTGACTTTTTATTTACGCATGACCTTTCATAAAGATATCGATGTGACAATGAAGGGAATTTTTTTTTTCGTCCTCACATCAACTCATATATCTCGGTTAATGTAAAAGATTTTTTTCATTAAAATTGGTACAATGCTGGATGAATATATACTTCATAAAATGGGTATAAATCCGATCCTTTCATAATTAGATATATCTGTGAAAAAAGCAATTATTGACGACAAAGCAACCGTTCCTTAACGGAATAAAGAGGGGAGGGTAGAATTTAGGGGGTAGGCCAGAATTTAAGGGGTAGAAATTGGGGACTTTGACGTTAGGTAATTAGTGTACGCCCCCAAATTAAAACGGATGGAATTTTAAAAAATCGCAGAGGCATACGAAGCTACATCATAATATCGAAGCCGTAACTGACCTGCCAAAGAAAGAGAAGAGAGAACGAATAAAAATCTGTGGCGCCCACGATAAGATGCGGCGGTGGGTGTATTGGTCTCAAATGCCAATGGGAGATTTCGTTCGAGACAAAACACACGAGCTCCGGATATATCAGGTGTCGGGTAACCGAGAACATCTGACATATAATCACGCGCGGATAATTACCGTATCATTGTCTCATCGTTTATATTTCTGGCTCTCCCTCTCTCTTTCTTTCTGTCTCTCTCTCTCTCTCATGATGCTGGAGGCGAGTACGATGACCTGATGCTGGTCGTCGATACTGCTTGTTGAGGTAAGCCGAAACTTCATTTCTGCTTTGACCCCATCTCTAATTTTGGATTCGACTATTTTCCAGCCTGCATTGATTCGTCACACAGCGGGGCCTCTTCGCTTTTATATATAAATGTATATACAGAGGGAACGAGGAAGTATCTGGAAAACTAAACGATGTTTGGTAGAGTGGAACTGTTGGCTCAAGACATTGATATTTCGCCATCTCTCTGAAGATTGCGATACAAGAGCAAAATGAAGATCAATAATTGAAGGGGTCTTCTCACTTTAGACGCTGAAAAAATACTGTTTTCATGCATTTTTTTATAGGTTCATATTATAGATATTGATATAATAGTTAGACTTAATAAATACACTTTCGAAATATATTTAAAAAATTCTTTGATATATTTATGCACTGTGGTCGAATATCCATAAGTTAATATCCATAAGTCGAATATCCATAAGTCGAATTTATCCATAAGTGCGAATATCCATATGAAGGTTGCATTATACTAAAAGAACATTGTTTTATTTTTTCATCTCAGATCTTCCTACTTGGCATAAGGATTTACACTGATCGGCCATGCAACGGCGGCACTGCGTTTGAATAATTATAACTTCATTGTTTATCAATATTTTTCAACGCAAAAAAAACTCGAAGTTGGCAAGACTATGCATTGATCATATAAAAAATCCCGACCTTGTCATCCTAAAACTGTCGTCAGAAAGAAATATTGAAAAACGTCCTGAATTATGGGCCCAAGCTCATGCACGCCTGTTGGTATCATGATTTACAAGGATATAAGTTTTTCTACAAACTCCTCCGACTCTCCGCTGCAAGGACTCTCACTCAATAAAATCTCTCTCCTTATCGTTCTTTCCATTTTCGTAATCTTGCAAACTTCATAAACGCATCCGGTAATATAAAAATTGTATCACTATACTAAAAGTACATCTTTTGATCTTTCATCTCAGAACCACTAATTGCCAAAATTAATTCAATATATTAATAACTTCGTTGTGTATCAATATTGTTCACGAAAAAAAACCTCAAACTTGGCAAGACTATGTATTAATTGTGTGTAAAATCCCAATATCGTCATCCCAATACTCTCATCAGAAAAAATATTGCAACTTGCTTTATCGGCTCTAA
This sequence comes from Ophion costatus, assembly GCA_951751655.1. Lineage (NCBI taxonomy): Eukaryota > Metazoa > Arthropoda > Insecta > Hymenoptera > Ichneumonidae > Ophion > Ophion costatus. The sequence goes on from OX632359.1 coordinate 4,856,987, forward strand.
CAATAAGCTTACGTGTCCCGGAACTTCAAGGACCGTCCTCAAACCAGCCAGATGTCCCGATAGTCAACAGTACGTAGATTTGTCAGGTTCGAAGTACTGTCCATATACGTATCTGCGTAGCGGACCACCCGATGAGAAAAATCGGAATACGTGTGCGATCTCGAATGACGGATTGCCACTTGATTCGTAGCGCCGATAGGCGAAAGCTCGCCGACTCAACTAACGTAGTTTTTATTTATCGAACAAACGTCGTTACAACCAGCAAATTATCGATGGCACTCTGGGGATCTTGACTTTTTTTTTCCCGTGAACGACTTCTACCGTTTTGTGTACCCAAAAGAAATTTTTGCGGAGCCAAAGACATCGAAATCATTGCCCGCAGAGCTTTCCCACAATGTCGAACCTCAATAAAAGTTCCAACCAAAGCTTCCGTGAGCATTATTGGTAGCAGATTATTCGAGCCAATGTGGACGATCGAGTAGAAACGCCAACGTAACTAGAGGTAAGATGAACCATCATCCTAGCTGCTGAACCATGTGCAAGCACAGTGCTCCCGTTGGAGTTTAAGGAGGTACGATCATTACAAAGAATCCAACTTTCGGATTTGAAATTTTTATATGATTTTGACGAATACTTTATGCGCCTATTGCCAAAATTTGAGCTATTTTGACCGTTTAGTTTTTTCGCAATAAAACTGCAAAGTCGAGCACTTTGAGTTACCGAAGCACGTCGTCTTATGGAGACGGTCAACCGGAAGTGCGGCAATCGTGGTTTTTCTGCTCGCGTATCCAACTAAACCCGTTGGAAAACTGAAATTCGATAGATTAGATATAATAGATATTGTAAAAAATAAGAAAATCAATCTTCACCGTGTAGTTAAAGCACTGCATTACTGCCTATTTTCAATAGGTTTCCGGCTGATTTTTTTTGTCTTTTTAGTCCATTTTTATGGTGGATATGTTAAGGGAGCTTTCCAGTGTGAAATTTTCAAAAAATCGATTTTTTTTTGCTTTATCGAATAGTATACATTCTTCCGAATATTCCCTGAAATTTTCATGCCGAAATTCAGATTATTTCGGTTACTGTACAGCATTTCTTGGAAGAAGGCAACGGAGCGCTACAGCTACAGCGAAACTTTGAACGCGTTTTTCTCGAAACAGCATTTTTCAAAACGGTGTCCAACTTGGAGGGCAGAGTTTTAAAGCTATCGAGTTGAATTTTTTACACAATATTCTTAACGTCATTTATTATCGTGCTATGGAAGCTTTTTTTTTTTGACATCTTCCTATTTTTTTGTAAAAAAAACTGCCAAAAAAAATGCTAAAATCGATACTTTTTGTTCAAACCGGCGCCATTTTTTCAAAAAAAAAAAAGCCTCCATAGCACGAAAGCCAATTATATACCGATCAATAATCTTTTTGTGTTTTTTGTTTCAGATCAAAATTGTGACCCCCAACGTGGACACCACATCCAAGTGCATTTTCTGCAACAATTGTTTCATCATTTTTATAGATATTAATTAATAAATAAATCGATCTTTAGAAAATTGTTTTGTATTCTTCAATACTCAATTAATATACAAAAAAAAAACCAGACCGATTAGATTATTTTTTCTTTAAAAAAAAAAAGCGCGAAAAACAGCGATTTTTCGGGCTGTCACACTGGAAAGCTTCCTTAATATTATTATTACGAAGATTACTACCGAGTCGTTGACAATGTAATTTTTCCATTTTATTTGTTCACGTGCGATAAATTAATCATTTCACCACAAGATTTGGCACACTATAATCGATAATACGAATGATCAACATAAGTAAACATCAATGAAAGCAGCTGTGGGCAAAATAAATTTAGACTCTTTTCGACCCCGTGGAAGCGATCGTATCTCCTTAAAGGGGTGGTGGGGAGGTGAATGAGTGTGAAAGTATCAACTGCCGCGGAAGCACGAGTCTCGAGTGACAAAACAATATCGGTTTTTTGACAAAACGATCTAACTTTTGGCAAAGTTTAAAATCGTTTCGGTTCACTTCAGTTGCAGATATCGATGATAGACACGTAAGTAAACACAATGAAAGTACTAATTATTAATATAATAAGATACGGTTGGTCACCGTCTAATGGGGCAAGATGATGAGTACAAATGATTCAAAAGGTATAGCAAAGATGCCAATAATTCTTGTCCCATCATGCTCTAGTGCCGGTTCATCTTGCCCTGCATATGGGGTAAGATGGGATAAAATAAAGGCTCACTCAAAAATATATATTGTAGCTAACAATCAGAAAGACTAATTTTGTTTCCAAAATGAAAAAATCGATAAATGTTGCCTAGTTTAAAATAGTAATTAAAGTTGACTGATTCACGTAACCTGTTTTATCCGAGCATGAACTCAGCGTTCTCATCATGCCCCTACTGCCCCCATTGGTAGCTTCGAACTCATCTTCGTTCGTCGCTGAATCATCATTGAAGAACTCGATGACCTTTTGGAAGAAGACTGCCATTCAATCTAAGCTCGTTGTCGCCCGATCCCGACTCAAGTTACGAAAAAGATCTATGCAAATTACGCAACGAGACTCATGACAAATCGACCTTCGTCCACAATTGTGTTGCTCTGTTATTGCGGAACGAAGGAAATGTGTCGCGACACGCGTGACACTTGGCAGTCCTCGGCTTACCGAGAACTTTGCGATCGTTTGACAAATAGTTGGTACACGCGCTATATGTGGGTTATTAAGTACAACGGTGACATCTATCACGAATGGGAATGAAACGCCGAGGCGCTCTCAATTTAAATTTCCATCAAAATTGTCATCGTTTTCGCTCGGCCGAGCGGAGGTCTCGATGTGGCACATTCGTGCCACTCTTTCTCTCTGTGCGTCGCGAATTATGTCACGGCAGTTGGATAGCAAGTGCTTTGATGAAGTCATCGGGCGAGCCGCGCAACGACTCTCTCTCTCTCTCTCTCGGTCCCTCTAGCGAAGTTGATGCATCATCGCAGTCTAATATGTTGACTGATGCCATCATCTGTATGTACTTGCAACTGCAACAGATATAAAGAGCCAAACGATGCTTCCCATTCTGGAATTCCTTTCTTTCCTCAACACCAGCCACATCCGCCTCGCGACCACTTGCACACCGTCTTACGCTTATGATTGCGTCACGAAGTATTATCAAGACGGCCTCATAGGCAGAGGCTCCACCGGGCATTCGAAAAGAAAGAAAAACAACGTCACTTTGAAGGATTCGATGGGCGGAAGCCTGCAGTGGATTGTATTTGCATACCTCGCTTTTACGAAAAGAAAAGTCTTGAGGGAGATCGATATTTTTGCAGACTGTTCCAATGGGAAGCTTATCATCGCAATCGGATGGATACGCATCGCAATCGTGCCACAATCAACATCTGGATGATGTTGATCGTGAATAAACAGGCGTGTTCACGTGGAAAGAGACTCGACAGTTGCTCGTCTGCGTCGAACGATGAATAAATTATCGAAGATCTCCAACAATCTCACTCGAGTCCCGGAAGTTAGCATCGTTTGATGCTTCGTTGAGCTAGGCAGCCTGCCTTTTTTATCTCGAAGTTGACTCTCGAGACTATTTATTTTTCTTTTTTTTCGGATTTGTTTTTTGATCATCTTACGCCGCGAAGCTAAGGATTGAGGTCGCAGTAGGATAGTACTCGAGATTCGAAGCAACGAGGATGTTTGTTGACCGTAACGGGGATCTCGTATGATAACATTGGCAGAGCGAATTTTACGCACATGCAGCGGAGTCAGCATCGGATCCGGAGATTATTGTTATCGTATTGGGTTTGCAAGGCTTAAGGGGTGAGATGCAGTCACAGGTTTCGAAAAATCGATTTTTTTTACATTTTCTCGAAGTATGATGTTTCGAAAATATTCCCTGAAAATTTCAGGTCAATCCGATTAATAGTTTCCGGGATATTCCACATTTAGTGAAGGGCCGTCGGGTCCCCATGGCAGGTAGCGGACGGCAACTGCAAGCAACCGCTTTCGACCGGGAAGGCAGAATGCTTCGAAGACAACATACAAATTGATACTTTGGAAGCTTCCACATCGGCAGAAGCCGATTGTACGGGCCAGGAATTGATGATTCGATGTAAGTAATTTTTTCATTACTATTTCTATACATAAATCAAGTGCAAAATTGGAAAACTCTTTCAGATATTTTCAAAAATGTATTACTCAAAAACTATGGACTTTAGCAAAATTTTATAAAGAATACTTTCGTTTTAAAATTGCCCAAAATATTGTTAAAAAATATTTCATTCCGAAAAACGTTAATTTTTCGGAAGATTGTTTTAACAATTGGCTATGAACAATTGAATGCTCGACTTTTCGGCGAAAAAATGTGATATTCGGATTTAGCGGATCAAAAAACATAAAAAAAGTTTAGCTTCATCCATCGAGCTCAAAATTTTACGAACATATAATACTGTATCCACATTGAAGAACTTTAAACGCGTTTTTCTCGCAACTATGTTTTTCAAGTCGGTGACCACTATAATTCAAAAACCACTCGATGGATAGCATTAAAAACTAGTCCTTAATCGGTGGTTTTCATTTTTGTTGAAAATTTCTATTTTTTAAAACAATAAACGAGCGATTTTTTGGTCGAAAATCGAAAGTTATCGGTCGGAAGCCGCCATTGTGTTAATTTAAAAAAAGCTTCGATTAAGGACTAGATTTATTATTAAACTAATGATTTTTTTTTGTTTTTTTAAATTTCAGATGATGCAGTAAAATTTTATGATGGTCACCGCAAGCACTAGGAGGTCCGATAAAGATGGCGATAATTTATCAATGATCAATATATTTCTGTGAAAAATTGTACAAGTCACGTTGAAATATATAACATAAAAAGTCTGTGTAACCACTTTTGTAAGACAAACTTAATTACTATAATCACAAGTGATTGAAAATGCTCGTTTTTTGACGCCTCTGACTTCATCTCACTCCTTACGGCAATATTCTAGTCTAGATATTCGAAAACATCGATTGTTTGGCATTTTTAGGGGGTGATACCTTCAGGCGAAAATAAAAATTGCTGATTCTCATCACCTTTTTTTAAAAGGAAAGATTTCATCACCATTTTAGAGACTTACTGTAGGTTTTATTACTACATGTGACTGTCACATGGATTAAAAAAAATTAATCTTTAAAAATGGCGGAGGTACGGTATGAACTTCTAATTTGCATTTTCAAAACTGGCGTGATGTATACCTAACCAACTAATCGACCGATTCTGATTAAATTTGGTATACATCTTTCTAACCTTATTGTATAAAACATGAACCTAAATGTTTATGAAAATAAGAAAGGTTTTTTTTTCATTGCAGAATGAAGCTGATTACAAAATGTAGCTACTTCATTGCGGAAGACCCTTACACACAAAAATCTTTTTTCCCTAATCTGTCTTGTCATTTTCGTAAAGGCAAAATTTCAAACACGTATCCAGTCATACCAAAAGTACACTTTTTTGTTTTTTGTTCCGATCACACTAGTTGCCAAACCGATCCACACCGATTGGCCCTGCAGGAACAGTTGCACTTTGTTTAAATAATAATAACTCCATTGTTCATCAATATTTATCACTGAAAAAAAACTTAAGTTTAACAAGACTGTGTATCAATTGTGTGTAAAATCCCAACCTCGTCATGACAATACTTTCGTCAAAAAAAAATAATTTACAATCGACCCGTTTTTCGGGCCGAAGCCATCAACATCAAGTTTTACGAAGATTGTACATTTTAAGCTCTTCCGGCTTTGCGGATACAAGCAGGACGAGTTTGCGGGATGCATTTTTGCCACATCCTCGAGTTCCGCCAGGCCTAAAGAGGCTGAAAAAAATATTGTTTTTTTCTTGCGCGGCAACATCCTTGTGGATTTTTGACATTGGGGACGACGATACTTGGGGTTTACCCGACGATGCGGTTGAACGTTAAACCACTCCACACGAGTCGTACTTCCGTCCTTACTAGGGCGTATCGCATATTTGCACGCATACATATGTACTTTTTTTGCACATCAGATGGGAATAAAAAGAGGGTCACGATTACACGAACTATCAGGACTATTTCGAGTATGACATTAGCCATTTCCGCCTCCTTCTCTCACTCTCTATAGTTACGCAAAAAAAAAAATACTCAACGACCACGCGAAATATCCACAGCTGGCAGCATTTACGCCAGTGATAATGGCCTTTCCATATCCCGCCTGCGCACGACCAAAGATTTACGAGGTGGAGAACATACGAAAAATCATTTTTCACCCACATCTCAATGCGATTGTCGTTTTAGCCGGAAAAGCAATCAACTTTTTTTCCCCCCCTCGAGAGCCTTATTTTTACCCCGTTTGCCATTCCGATCAAGTGGCGCAATCTCGTTAAAAAATTGGGGCACGTCAAACTTCCGACTATTCAAGTATGGCGAGGATTTATATTGAAAATACATTCCTATCTCGCTCTCTATACATATGCAGGGTGTACATTGAGAAGGGGTGTGACAGGGCTCTGTGCTGTTCGGATGAAATTGCGATTATGTATCGCAATGCCTTTTCGGATGGACCGAGCGTTCACTGATAAATGAATTACCGTGCAACGATATATATATATGAATATATATATATATATATATATATATATATATATATATATATATATATATACATATGTATGAAGCGTTCCATACCATTTCGAACGGTCGAAAAGTTGTCCACTCTCGAAAAAATTAAAATTTTGTCAACTTATTTAATTATATGAACAAAAACAGTGTAAATTTTTTCAAAATTTTCGGATTGCGTTTTCTCGAGTTATTCGAAATTTCGAAATTTTCAAAATACCGTTATATCTCGTGAGCATTTGATTTAACAGAAAAATGTTTGAGACAAAAAAGTTGCAATTTTACATGAACTTTTTGAAAAAATTTTGTTTTTAATCTTTCGAGTTTAAAAAATGCCCATTTTCACCAAAATTATACAAAAATATTTTTTTTCGGTCGGTATGTCACTTTTGATTTTTCTCAAAAAATTCCAGAAAATACTCTGAAGTGTGTACAGTAACACCTATTTTTTTTAGAGTGGCTCGATTCGTTGTTCCAAAGCAGTGCTTTGTTTTATTATTACGAGATATTTTTTTTTAGACAAATCAATTATTATTAAAAATTATTCTCTCCCAAATTTTTCTCACATTTTTCAGGTAATAAACATCCATAATAGTAGAAACTTTTTTGAGCTTGATCATAAATTATCGGTAAGGTATACAAAGTTAACCTTGCCATACAAAGTAACGTTCGTCGTCCAACATGAAAATTGTGATACAAAGTAATTTATGATTAAGCTCAAAAAAATTATTACTGTTATGGATGTTTATTACCTGAAAAATGTGAGAAAAATTCGGGAGAGAATAATTTGTAATAATAATTGATTTGTCTAAAAAAAAATATCTCATAATAAAAAAACAAAGCACAGCTTTGGAACAACGAATCGAGCCACTCTGAAAAAAATACGTGTTACTGTACACCCTTCAGAGTATTTTCTGGAATTTTTTGAGAAAAATCAAAAGTGACATACCGACCGAAAAAAATATTTTTGTATAATTTTGGTGAAAATGGGCATTTTTTAAACTCGAAAAATTCAAAACCAATTTTTTTCAAAAAGTCCATCTAAAATTGCAACTTTTTTGTCTCAAACATTTTTCTGTTAAAACAAATGCTCACGAGATATAACGGTATTTTGAAAATTTGAAAAACTCGAGATAATGCGATCCAAAAATAAAAAAAAAATTTACACTGTTTTTTTTCATCTGATGAAATAATTTGACAAAATTTCAATTTTTTTGAGAGTGGACAACTTTTTGACCGTTCGAAATGGTATGGAACGCCTCATTACATCCACGTGTCCGAAGCCAGTGAACTTTGATACTCCTGACAGGTGGGAAAACGTTATCTGCAGCGGGTAATCTTAGTTAATCCACGTGGAGAAAAAAGGTGGGGGAGAGAGAGAGAGAGAGAGAGAGAGAGAGAAGAGAGAGAATTATAATAAAAATCTTCAAGAAGCTCAACCAATCGCATATTTTTTTTCCTATCTCTCCGCTTCTCTCTTATCCTTCATTCTCTCACCAATAATTATGGCCCACCGAGGATCATACTTTACAACAATTTACGCTATCGGATTCTCCGCGCAGCAGCTTCTGACGGTGGCGTACTTCCCTGGACCTCCCATGCTCCCCGTGGAAGATCCAGGAATGAAGAAGAAAACGAGAACTGAGAGCCTCGAGGGAGCAAAAAGTGTAAGTCTCGGTTACACCGGAGTCTCGTCGCGTGATATCGCGTTGTACATAATAATTATAATAATTATAATTATTATTATCAGTACAGAAAGCATCGATGAGAATTTTCGATAGCGGCCGCTGAGCGAGGCCCTTCGTGGAGCACTTGGAAAAGTGCCGCACTTGAGATCACCGACTCGTGCTCAATTTCTCAAAGCAAACCGCCCGCTCGGTTCCGCGTTCACGTCCCTAGATACGCAGACCGCGCAGCATTTTTTTGTGCATTTATTTTTCAACGCCGAGCAAAGCGGGCATTGAGATCTTTGAGAACGGCCGCGGCGGTCAGATAAACCGGGAAACGCTGCAATTATCGTAGACGAAGTGTGCAGTGTGATTTTTTTGCGATTTTTCACGAGAAGGCGCGCGAGGCGTTGAGGAGAAATACGTGGGTGACAGTTGTGGTTAAAGGGCGTTGCGAGGGGGATTTTGGTGAACTAAGTCGATTGAGTATCTTACGACGAAAAAAAAAAAACGAGATAAATTGGTTGTAATTGATCTGTCATTAGGGGATGCTGAGGGCAAAAAATAGAATTTTATATAATTTTAACAATTTATAATTATTTATTTATTATCAGAATATTTATATATTGTGTATGTATATTTTATACGATTTTTTATCCATAACTTTAAATGATATATAATTGATTATACATTATACATAAACAATATATAATTATATATATTCACTTATACCAATTATCTAATTGTCTCTTGAAGAATAGAATATTAGCCTATTTTAAGAATTTTTATGATATATTTTTTCAATTATAAGCTTTTATATATATATATATAGGTATATATATATATATATATATATATATATGGGGCATCCCATGCCAAATGGGACACCATTCAGCTTTTGCATCTCCGATTTTCTCATTAATTTTCTGTCTTTTAGTATCTATTGAGAGAGGCCTCCATGCCAATTTTCAGCTTTTTTGGTCCAACCACATCCGAGATATGCATTTTTAAGAAACGGTACTTTTTTTTAAATGCCCATAACTTTGCGAAAAATGATTCGATTGGGATGTTTTTTTTTATTTTCATTTTTAGACGCACTTTTAGAAAAAATATGGTACAAAATGATCAAACCGTATTTCCATAAGAATTTCGAGTCCTAAATATTAAATGTTGATTTCTGAAAAACACGTAGCGAATGATTTTCTTCAAATTTTTCCTAAAAATACTGTCACTCATTATGCAACTTTTAAGCCGGGCACGGTAATGGGATAACGTTAAGATCCATGTTTTTTTTCGAATTTGAATTTTTTAATTTTTAAGTAATCCGTACTAAAAGTACACAATAAACATTTTTTCAGACCTATGGCCAATGGTTATTGTCACCTATGAAGTTGAATAGAATAACGTAATAGACAATGACCCTTTCATTTTAGTTGAATATATAACAACATAAGTTTTGTGTGTTAACTCTTATTCAGTTTTATATTGAGTCAATATCTTATATGTTTGGAGAGTAGAGGTACCTAAAGATCATTCTTATATAAAGAGCAAAACTTATTTCAAAAGAATTTAGTTAATATATGTGTTCAAAAGTTGGCGCTTTTTGAAATGATTTTTAACTTTTAACTACGGTCGGTAATAAAAACTTCGTTAACATAGCCTAGCGGCTGAGTATCTTTCTTGTCTACGAGTCAATTTCAGAACAAGAATTCAGTGTTGTTTTCAATCATGAGTTAACAGTGTGTCCTGTGAATAACCTCTACTAATTTGCTCTAAAGAAAAATTTGTGTAATATCACGGTATATTTTTTCAAGCACAATTTAGCTAATAACAACTTAGATAATACAAAAATGTAATCAAATATAATGCGTACTTCATTCGATCTATATCTTTTGCTTGTAAGCAATCTGTAAACTAATTAATAATCATTACGCGTCAGATAATCCTCGAAATCAGCTTCGATGTAAAGTATTTTGACTTCAGATATTTTTTAACATACATAAGTGAAATAAGAAAATTTAAAATTCGGAAAAACATGGATCCTAACGTTATCCCATTACCGTGCCGGGCTTAAAATTTGCGTAACGAGTGACAGTATTTTTAGGAAAAATTTGAAGAAAATCGATCGCTACGTGTTTTTCAAAAATCAACCTCTTATATTTAGAACTTGAAAATTTCATGGAAATATGGTTTTGATGATTTTATACCATTTTTTTTCTAAAATTGCGTCTAAAAACGCAAATAACAACAACAAAAAAATCCCAATCGGATAATTTTTCGCAAAGTTATGGGCATTAAAAAAGAAAGTACGTTATTTTAATATTCATATCTCGGAAGTGGCTGGACAAAAAACGCTGAAAATTTGCATGGAGGTCTCTCTCAATAGATACTAAAAGAAAACAAATTATAGAGAAAATCGGAGATGCAAAAGCTAAATGGTGTCCGATTTGGGGTGGAATGCCCCATATATATATATTTCTTTTTTTTCGTATTTACTTATAACATCTGTTATATATTTTATTTTGTTGTCCATCTTAATATTTCGGTGGCCACCTTCGAATTAACAATTTCGGTCGCCCAGATGATTTTTTTTGTCCGTTGTCCGACCATTGAATGAAACGTTCAATCAATCAAGTCCCAACAAAAATGGGCATTCTATTTTGCTCGTGCCAGCCCGTGCGAGCGATTCTCCACGATTGTGCAACTGCATCCCGCGAACGTTGTGACTCGTTGCATGGCTGACGTTCTTGTAGCGTTGATCGGCGAATACCGATCGGGGATCGATTGCCGATCGATCGATCGGTAAATCACAAAGAGTGAAAATTGTGTCGAGTTTGCCAATGCAGGAAGCACGATTGCCGGAAGATGAAGAATTTTTTGCACGCTCGCATTGACGATTATTGTCGGAAATTAACGATCGATGACTGTCGAGATTGGATTTGCGTGGAGGGATCGTGTAACGATCGTTCGCCAATTTATATTCAAGGATCGCGCCCACGATTTATCGACGTATAATGACTTGTACTCCTTTAAGATGATGCTGCGAGCTCTGTGAATCAGTCTTGCGACACGTTTACAATTAAGGGGAGGTGCCTGAGTAAACGGCGAGAAAAACAGGTAAACTTTGGGAATTTTTATCCCAAAAACTAATGTACCGATTGGAACCGGGTTTTTTTTATTGGAAAATACGTACATTGAGGTTTGTTTAGGAATTTTTTGAAATAAATTCGTCGCCTGGAAGCGATTCAAAGGCGATGATCTCGGAACATAGTATTCAAAGATGGTGCCAGATGTATCGCGAAAACGGCTTGTCCGATTTTGTCCAAATTTGGATACAATATTCCTCGATAGTTATTCTCGTTTGCCACGGAGGATTTTTTTGAAATTTTCATTTTTGACGGAATTGAGACCGTTTTAATTCAACATTCGTTTTTCGTTCGCAATTTTCGACGATTTTGGTTGCATAAAAAAGCAACGGTTCAATCAAATGAAAAACCCCTACGTGGCGAACGAGAAGAACTATCGAAGAATATTGTCTCCAAATTTGGAGTAAATCGGGGAAGCCGTTTTCGAGATACATCTGGCACCGACTTTGAAAACTATGTTTCGAGATAATCGCCTTTGAATCGTTTCCAGTTAACGAATTTATTTTAAAAAATTCCTGAACATACCTCGATGTACATATTTTCCAAAAAAAAAACCCGGATCCAATGGTAACATTAGTATTTGAGATAAAAATTCCCGAATTTACTTGTTTTTCTCGCCGTTTACTCAGGTTTACTCCCCTTAAAAATGCACGTATACAGGATGGCTCGAAAAGTGACGTCGCAAATGAAAATCCATAGATGTCTCGCATCTTTCCAAATCAATGTTCTACGATCTCATCGAATTTACGAGAAAGAAGAATTTTTCAATTTTCTCTGCGTGCGTGTACCTTCATGGTATTTTTTTTACTTGTGGTAAGGGATAACACCACTCCAGGATTTTGGGAAAATCGTTTTTTCGCGTTAAAAAATACTTTGGTGTGATAAAAATAATATGCAATTGGTCATGTAGCGATTTTTTTGAGGATGTTGAGTCCCTATGAAACATGTTAATGTTAATTGTTCAATAAATAGCTTCTTAATCGTCATGAAATTTTTACACGACCTCCTGAATACTTCATGTAAAAACATACCAAATTTTCAGAATTCCATCATCATTACTTCAACCTCCTTAGGGGTTGAAATAAACAATGATAAGAAAATTCTGAATATTTGGTATGTTTTTGTATGAAGTATTTAAGACGTCGTGTTAAAATTTCACGACGATTAGAAAGCTCGTTATTAAAAAAATAACATTTTGTTAAGAACAATTTTTAAAAGAAAAAAAAAAAATTATCACTAAACTTCGTTTTGTTTCCGTTGCTTTCAGTATATTGTAGAAATTACAAAATTGAGAGGTCCAAAAAAATTATTTATAAAAATTCGTTGAAAATTCAAAGATACTCGTCTTGTTTGGCGTATTCCCGGGGCACAGCCGGACGGAAAACAGACGCGAAAAAAAATCGAAAAAAAAAGAAAACAACGAATAACTTCAAAACCAATATAGAACAAGCGAGCATCTCGCTAATCCCGAATTAGTAAGACGTAAATCAGAGAGTGGAGAGATAATAACGTGCGAGATGGCACGGGGCGGCGGTCGGAGGGGGGGGGGGCGTCAAAAATAGATGCTGCTACTTTGACACCCCTGTACAAAACAAAGCCTCTGAATAAATCTTCGGATACGTGAGATTTTTCGTAAATAATAGTTGAGCCAAAAACTTATTATCGCGTGGCGTTATTTTCGTATAGAGATAATTAAATTACGGATTTCTCGTATCAAAGATGCACTCCGCTCGAAAAATAGAACGCGGTTAAAAACACGATATATGGCGAGTTATCGGCGGTAAATAATTCAAACGATCCGTGCGGTCGTGGCATGCCGGGACGATTATAATAAAGAAAAAAAAAATACGTGCAGGGCGTAGCAGATCTCTCAGCAAAGCAGTGATTGGCAATCTTTTTTAAGTCTACAAATATACGAGTATTTATTGAGGAGACTGCACAAACTTTAAATTTAAATATACATAGGATTTTTGAAATTTTTTATAGGAATTTATTATATAGACATTTTATAGAAAATTTTATAGAAAAATTTTGTAGAAATTTTATAGAAATTTAATAGAAAACTTTTACAGAAAAATTTTATCGAAATTTTATAGAAAATTTTTTAGAATTTTTTTAGAAAAATTTTGTAGAAATTTTATAGAAATTTTATAGAAAAAATTTACAGAAAAATTGTATAGAAAAATTTTACAGAAAAATTTTATAGAAAAATTTTACAGAACAATTTTATAGAAATTTTATAGAAATATATTGTAGAAATTTTATAGAAAAATTTTATAGAAACTTTAGAGAAAAAATTTGTAGAAATTCTATAAAAAAGTTTTATACAAGTATGTATTAAGAAGGCTGGACAAGCTTAAAATTTAAGAAAATACAAAGTATTTTTGAAATTGTTTGTAGGAATTTATATTATAGAAATTTTATAAGAATTTATATTATAGAAATTTTACAGGAATTTATATTATAGAAATTTTACAGGCATTTATATTATAGAAATTTAGTAGGAATTTATATTATAGACATTTTATAAGAATTTATATTATAGACATTCTATAGGAATTTATATTATAGAAATATTATAAAAATTTTAGAATAGGATTTTTTTTATTTGACAGTTTTATGGACTACAATCGTGACTTCAAATTGCATGAAAAATTTTATAAAAAATCCACAAATTGGCCGAGTTATGACGATTTTTGTGAAGGGTCTTTGCGAAGGGCCTGGGTCTGTCCTTCTTTAAATTTTCATTCACTTCAAATTCGAACAAAGCATAGTTTACAACATTTTCTATCCTACAACCGAATTATTTTTTTCATATCTTTGTCCATTTTTTATTAGCATGTGATTCTTTTTTATTTTTGAATATTTTTTTAGTTATTTTATTATATTTATTAGTTATTTTCAACGAAAACAAAAACTACTCTTGTTTTCTTTCTTTCGTCGAAAATCGAACTTGAGAGCAATCAGTGCCGATTGCGTCATCGGAAAAATATCTTAACTGTATCGCTGACGTAAGTTCGCACCCACGCATTCGTAAGTATTATAATGAGCATGCGTAGAAAACACACGTGCTTGGGTATATATATGGGCCACTTCAGAACGGATGGTTCGCCGCCTCTCGAGGAGCTTCACGTTTCGAAGATTTTCGCACGTGTTTTGAAATAAGTACGAGATTCCCGCAGATTTTTTTTACACTTTTACAACATTCTGTGCAAGCTATGAGTCCTTGAGCTTTTTCATTCTAGACATTTTTTTTCGGCCGCGCATTTTATCGTAATATTTTATTTTCACTGAACAATATCCAGAAACCGGAAAGCAGGAACTTTTGTTGAAAGTTCTGGAGGCTTTGCAAACGTTAATATATATATGTTACACATCTATATACAAAATATAAATGCAGGAATTATATACAGTGAATAGGAATAATATTTTTGCAGATCATTCTTTTCGATAGCCCATTTTTATCTTGTGTCTATTTTATCTATCAATATTAAAGTAAATACCTAAAAACAAAGAAGAATAGTGCGTTGGGCAATGATGTTTTTTTTCTTCATTTTTTTAACTTTTATTTACTCTTGCACTTTTTTTTCGTATTTTTTGGATATTATTATAAACAGCAGTACATTTGCAGTATTTATATTTAAAATAAGCTGCCAAATAAAGTGATCTGTAAAATGATATTCGTTATTATCGATATATTGTATGTATATGTACCCTTACGGGTTTTTACGTATTACCCGTTCCCAATTGAGTCCTATGCAATCCCTTCCTACCCGCATTTCGCAAATCTAACCTCTTTTCCGTTGCATTTACAGCCGTCTTAAGCTACACTAAACCGCACTTGCCGAGGTCACGGGGAAAGTATGGAAAACCCGTACTGGTATAGACGGCCTGATATTCTTCTCATTCCAGGGTTTACAGACGTTTCACTCTGATTTACAGAAGTTTTATGCCCATTCAACGGTGTCAGAGATATTTATTATTTATTAATATACATATATATACAATGTGTGCCAGAACTGAATCCGTTTCCTGAAATGGGGGTTTGGGGTGTGCAATTCTGAGTCGATTGATATAAGCATGTATGGGTCTCAGATCAACACCTGAATTATTATCAATTTTTAAAGGCGGGCCAATCAGGTGCGCCTGCTTAAAAAAATTAATAATAATTCAGGGGTTGATCTGAGACCCACACATCCTTATATCAATCGACTCAGAATTTCACCCCCAACCCCCCATTTCAGAGAACGCATTCAGTTCTGGGACACCCTGTATATTTTCACACCTAGAACATGCTAAACTGTGACGGTTTTTTAAGGAGTTTGAGTCATATGACGCTTTATGAATTTTTTTTTCACTAGACCTCAGAAATATGCATACGACGTACAGATTTATTCTGCAGATGCTTGGTTTCCATAAAATATATAATTAATGAGCAAAATTATTCTTATAATTTTATTACGTAAATAAGAAAAAGTTTCATACTACCAACTTGAAGAAGTATCAAATTTTAGACGATTATTATGAAAAATAACTGCGTCGGCGAATGTTTTATACAATTGAGAATTGAATTTTTGGTAATTTGTAGTTATGCCTATTTATATTTATATCCCGGGATTATTTATTATTACCATTGGTTAATATTGCGTGTTGCCGAAGTCCGGCAACGTGCGGACATTGATGTTGGCAGCAACGCTCTTCATTCGCCACCCAAGATTCGTAATCTTTCAACAACCTTAATGCTTTAATATTGAATGTACATGGTTTACGATGGGGACAATGGGCGTTTTTTCCCAAATGTTTACAAAGGTTTCGTTTTCGTTAATCCGTTGTTAGAAACGGTTTATCTCGGTGGTAAATGACAAAAAAAAAACATCACCCGTAGCGTGAACATCTTGCCTATCTGATCGCACGTAAACCTACACACATTAAACGATTTTTTATCTCTGGTGATTTGTGGCAAAAAAATTTCAAAAAATTCGTCAAGACTCGGTATAGTCTACACAATAACATACATTTTTTTTCTAATTTTATCTCCGATTCTGGCTAGCGGAAAAAAATCAACCAACAACCAAAGCCGATTCTTTCAAACCAAAGTTCCTCTCGTGCTATCAGGAGCCAAGAGGATGTGAAACCATCATCATAGGCCACTGAAATGTTTGCAATCGAAATGTCCCGTACACGTGTGTCATACATTGCCGCATACGCGTTGCGCGCCCCGTTGTTCCGAATTCTCGGTCGAGAGAGAACTTTTGCGCCAAGGTTGGAACAGACCAGGAATATTGATGAATTGAAAGGGAAGAGAGAGAAAAAAATACAAACGGTGAACAATTTATGGTCGCGCAGTCACTTGCACCTGGAGGCTGGAGAGCAGTGGAAACGATTGATTTAACGGAAAAAGAATAACGAGCGTAGAAAAAAAGAGATTCCGTATTAACTCCGTTTATCTTGTGCAGAAACGCATCATGGTTGTGATTGTCAGTTGGGAACAGATGTAAATTCTATGGCTGTCGCGTGCCGATAGGACGGTATGTGGATCAATGTAGATTTATCTTTGCGTCTTTGTCTATATATATATACATACAGGGTGTCCTGTTGCGAATGGATAATCCTGCAACTATCGATAGGTCAGATCATGTCCTATATGCTGGCATTTCAGTTTAGTTTTAGTTTTTAGTTTTAGTTCAGTTTAGTTTTAGTTTAGTTTCAGTTTAGTTTTAGTTTTAGGTTTATCTCCCACACTTTTGGAGATAAAAATCATCTGCTTTTGGTTTTTCGCGTGCCATTCCTACAAATGATAACTTTTTTAGCCAGTTTTTTAAAAATACTCTTGGTCATTTGTTTTATCTAGAAAAGTCTTGTCTTTAGCCTCAAATTGTAAGGAAACTTTATCAAAGAAGATCTCATGCAGAATTTTAACTTGAATGACAATGACTTGAAAAAGTTGCTCAGTTATGATCGATTCATATCATTTGTAGAAATGACATGCAAACAAAATCGAAAGCAGATGATTTTGTTCAAAAAAATTACATGAAGAAATATATATGTATGAATAAAAAAATGTTAACAAATAAATAAATATGTGTATATAATATGTAACGGTATGTGTTATCTCTCACTCATTATCATTTCTCATATATATATATATATATATATATATATATATATATATATATATATATATATATATATATGCGTATAGATGCATGTACATACATACATACATACATACATACATACACACACACACACATATATATATATGTGCCTGCCTTTACAGAATGTTCTATTGTTTCTGCCAAATACAATTTATCATAAAAATTCGTCAAATTCTTGGCGAAAAAAACTTGAAAAACCATTGAATGTCATATTTTTCTCGGGCGAAAAATCTGTGTGCCGGAACTTTGAAAAGCACATGGCCACTGTATTATTGTTACGTTGTGTGTGTGTGTGTCTGTATATATATATATATATATATATATATATATATATATATATATATATGAATAAAAAAATGTTAACAAAATAATAAATATATGTATATATACATAACGGTATGTGTTATCTCTCACTCTATTATATATATATATATTTCTTGCTATACATATACATGTGGATTCTGAGCAATAGCGGTCAGTCGATTTAAACAGTTTACCAGGGAAGTACACATTCCTGATGCAGAAAGAGTACCCGGAATACGTTCTCTCTCTCTCTCTCTCTCTCTCTCTCTCTCTCTCTCTCTCTCTCTCTCTCTCTCTTTCTCCTTGTGTTGTAATACAAACCGTGTGTCCTCAAAGACTTGGAAATTCGCCCGGGGAATTTATCATGGGGTCGATTGCACCGCCATGTAAACGCTCGATGACGAAGAGGACAAGTAGAAGCAACCCGAGAGAAAGAGAGCAACAGAAAGAGAAAGAAAGAGAGAGAGGGACATATATCTACGAACAGACACGTGAATTCAGAGACTTTTCGCTGTATGGAACACGAGGAACGATTCACGAGTCATCGAACCCTCTCCTAGTCGTTCCAACATATATATATATATGTGTATATATATACATGTATATATATATATATATATATATATATATATATATATATATGAATAGCGTATGTACACATAAATAGGTAAGTTGGATCGATTTCATACGACGGTGGGTGTGCAACACATAACTGGAATTCTCTTGGAAAGTCCGCGGCAATAATCGAGGATTCTCTAATCGTTTCGCGATCGAATTGCGATTGCGAATTTATCGTGGTGCGCATGGGGACATTTACTTCGAGGTCGTTGAGCTCGTGCGCGCGTTACACGCGTGTAACACACATACGTATGATAATGCAGCGGCCGCGCTGTCCCTGAAATTCTTCTCCGACGACGGCAGAGTTCGACAATGCGAGTGCGGACGAGATGACAGGAGAAAAAGCAGAGGGAGAGAGAAAGAGAGAGGGAAAATTCACGATGCGAAATGGTCCATAAGGAGTGCTGAAAAATGCGCGGAAAATCGCGTCACCGCGCGAGCGCGTCCTGAATGACACGGTGCAATATGTTTAATAATGAGATATATGGCCTGTAGAGAGAGAAGCAGGAAGAGAGTCAACGAGAGGGGGGAGAGAGAGAGAGGGCGTGGGGGGAAGATGTTCGCTAAAAATGTGTTGCAAACGAATGGGAATTTCTTAGCTCGATTAGAGACCAAGAGAGAGAGAGAGAGAGAGAGAGAACGTTTGGGGCCCGGTAACGGCGCTCCTCGTGTGGCATTGCTCGTAAATAACGTAATTTAAATGATTGCACGGCATCAAATGCGAAGCTTTATGAACCGCGTGTTCCGCGCGCGGCGATCAACATGGGCAAAGGGGTCGAAACGCAAATACAAAAATGTATATATACACACATATATATATATATATGAGGTATTCCACGTGAATCCGGTGGACTTTTTCCCTGACCCCCGCTAACTCGATTTATTTTTTTTATCTGATTCCATTGGCCCTAAAAGATACCCTGATTTTTTTTACATTATTGGGAACAACCCTGAGTCAAAAAAAAAATTCCGAAAGATAAACGCCCCGATTAAAAAATCTGGAAAAATTCCTAAAAATGCTTGATTATATGTGAACATTTTCAAGCTATCACCCGCAGCGGAAGTATGATTTTTTCTGTGCTTTCTGAGCGGTTAACGTTAAAAAAATCCGAAAAATTCAAGAACCGCTTACTTCGGGCAGATACTTAAATATTTTGATATCCACGATGAATTTTTTTCACCATTTTTTAACAACCAAATCACAATCATGGACCTTGAACAGTTAGCAGACAAAAAGTTCTGGTATTAATTTCAATTGAAGTCGTTTTCAGCACAGAAAAAATCATACTTCCACTGCGGGTTATAGCTTGAAATTTTTTACATGTAATCAGGCATGTTTGGGAATCTTTTTAGATTTTTCAATCGGCGCGTTTTTTTTCGGAAATTAATTTCTTTTTGACTAAGGGTTGTTTCGAAAAAATGTAAAAAAGCATCAGGTTGTCTTTTAGCGTCGATGGAATCCGATAAAAAAATGAATCGAATTGGCGGGGTTCAGAGAAAAAATCCACCGGATTCACGTATACCTCATGTATAAATTAGATGGAATTAGGAGGGAAGCATGAAAAGGCAAAGATTCTGTATTTGAGAAAAATTAGAGTAGAATACACACACACACACATATATTTATATATATGTACAGTGTGTCCCAGATCAAGGGCCCAATCTTTGAGTCCTGACTACATACCATCATGCTGAACAAAAAAGTCCTCTACCATTTTGGCGTCTGACCATTATTTCCATACTGCCAAAATTTTTACGAATTTTTGCAGTATCAAGAATGGTCAGTATTATCTTTTAATAAGTAGCAAAAAAAAACTATTTTTTTCAAAAATCGCCTTTGATAACAATAAATTTTACTTTTAAAATGATTAAATCGCTTTTATTGTGGATAAATAAAAGTTTTATTGAAAAATGCAAATGTCACGTCAGTCTGACTCTTTTTATATATACAGGGCTACTGGTTATTGGTCACGATCCCACGAAAGCATGTAGGACATGTTTTCCGTTATCCGATCAATCAGCAATGCCTCTTGCAAAAGTGTACCATTTTTCGAGATATTATCTCTATTATTTTTTTTTATAAAGAGGGGGGGGGGCGGGGCACATTCGAAAATAGATTTATAAAAATGTATTGCGTGGGTTCAAACTTTATTATTATTTGTAGTTTGAGGACACAGTTTCAAAGAATTATTAACAATAAGATAATTATTATTAAACTTCTAGAATTTTGGACCCAGAATTCTATAATCTCTAAGTCTTCTAGATTCTATCATCCATTATTCTTTCTACATTAGTTAATTGTGTATGCAATGGCAGATTACCTCAAGTACCACTTTGACACCAGATATCTCTAATAGTTTACTGTGACAGTACTTTATTTATTTATTTATTTACTTTTATTGTGCAGGTACGTCATCAGCCTTTCAGACGCACTTTTGGTTTGTGATAACCTCTTGAATCGGCTTTTGTAGATTGAAGTTTTTAAACCATGCCTTACTTAGCCATGAAAGTGCACTTTTGCTTAGGTAAGGGGTGGACTTTGATCCCGGAAAAGTGATTTTGCGACTGAGAAAAATATGATAACAATCGTGTTCTTATATGTTTTGTCCCCCTTAAGACGATTTTAAGGGGGGAAACCACCGCTCGAAGAAAGTCGTGTTGAGAGATGATTTCGCAGTTTCACCCACAAACAGTCCACTCATCCGAATGAAACAAAAACCAAAATTCTTCTAATGCGAAGCGATGAAATATCTACTACACAAGTGTCGAAAAAATCAAATTAAAGGGTGGCCGCCCTTCTTTGAGGGGTGCTTACCACCCTTAAAACCGCTGTACCGCCATTAAAAGAATACGTGTCTAATAGTTTCCAATGCCTCATCACATATATGAGTTTCAACAAAATCGAAAGCGAACACTTAGGGGGCCTTCTCACTTTAGACGCTAAAAAAGGCTATTTTCATAAATCTTTTTTATAAGTTCATATTATAGATATTGATATAAAAGTTGTTACACTTAGTGAATACACTTTCGAAATACATTGAAAAAATGTTTTATGTATTTATGGAACCCAAACATACTTTAAACGCGTTTTTGTCGGAACAACGTTTTTCGACGGCATAGCTATAGCACATATCAAGGATTTTTTAAATTTTGATATTAACTATTATTCGCCACAAGCGGTGAAAAAACACGTTTTTTGGTTTTCCGAAAAAAGTTCGCCATTTTGTTTTTTTTTGCATATATAAAAAACGTATGATATGCGCTATAGCCATTAACATACTGAATATAAAGCCGTTTGATTTTTTTTATTTCGGCTATTCATCTCGGAGATTTCATCAACAGCGCAGAGCTACCCCTTTTTTAGAACATTTTTTTAACTACCATTTTCGTCTATAAATAATGACTCTGATAAATATTTTTTTAAGTGTTTTTCGAAGGTGTATTTATTAAGTGTAACAACTATTATATCTATATCTATAATATAAACGTATTTGAAAAATCATGAAAATAGCCTTTTTTAACGTCTGAAGTGAGAAAACCCCTTAAGTGACGTTCTTTGTAAGAGTGCACTTTTATTTCATCCCAGGCGAACCTAGTTGCCGAAACCACCTACACCGATTGGCCATGCAAAAACGGCTCTTTGTTCAAATGATAACAACGTCATTGTTTATTAATATTGTTCACTTACAAAAAGCGTCAAACTTGGCAGGACTATGTATCAATTGCATGTAAAATCCCTACCCCGTCATCCCAATACTCTCACCACAAAAAATATTTGTTCTTCGGTCGAAAGTCGATTTTTTCTACAGCTTGCAATTTTCGTAATTTGCAATATTTCAAAAAAGTACCCGACGAAACGAAAGTTTTATTATTATACGAAAAGTACGAATTATTCGTAACGAGAGGGATACTGCATGGATTTGCTGAAAAAGAGAACGAAGAAGGCGATGAAAAATAAGAACGAGGAAAGAAGCACGAAGAGAAGGGTTACAAAACCCCTTTAGCTAACGGCACTAGGAACGCGCTGCTTCTCGCCAATTTAAAATCACTTATCGAGCAGCGCTCTGTACTCACTCTTTGCTCTCTTTCTCTCTCTCCCTCTCTCTATGTATGTATTTATGTATGTATGTGCATACAGGGTGTCCTGTTATAGTCCTGCAACTTTCGCTCGTATCCTACTACATGCTGAACTACCAGTTTAGTCAAGGTCCCACGGTTTTCGAGATTGTGGGCTTTATGTTGTTTTTTTTTGGAAAATGTCCTCTGCTTTTGTGTTTTTGCATGCCATTTCTCCAAATGATATGGATCGACAATAAATAAGCAACTTTTTGAAGCCATTGGCAGCCTATCAAAGTCAGATGTTCGAATTGGTTTGTATGAAAATTCTGCATAAGATCTTTTTTCACAAAGTTTCCTTAACATTTAAGGTTAAAAAGAGGTCTCTTCAAGATAAAACAAACAACCAAGAGTATTTTCTTTTAACAGGGTAAAAAAAGTTATCTTTTGTAGAAATGGCACGCGAAAAAGCCAAAAGCAGATGATTTTTATCTCAAAAACCGTAGGACTTTTACTAAACTGAAATTCCAGAATATAGTAGAACATGATCTGATCTATCGACAGTTGCAGGATTGTCCATTCATAACAGGACACCCTGTATGTATATACAGGGTGTCCCAGAATTGATGGTCGTCCCTGAAATGGGGCGTTGGGGGTAAAATTCTGAGTCGATTGATATAAGCATGTATGGGTCTCTGATCAACCTCTGAATTATTATTCATTTTTAAAGGCGGGCGCACCTGATTGGCCCGCCTTTGAAAAATGAATAATAATTCAGGGGTTCATCTGAGACCCATACATGCTTATATCAATCGACTCAGAATTTCACCCCCAAACCCCAATTTCAGGGACTACCGTCAGTTCTGGGACACCCTGTATAAGTTGACCTATACTGTATATCTAGCACACACATAGCCACACTTACAATCAGCAACGCTACATATCGTCATTCACAATTCTGCCGACATTCTCTTTCAAGCATGCGGCAAAAATTGAATCGTAATAGGGCGGAATAATAGTGTATCCCGCGCACATTCCTTCCCCTATGCTCCCTCATATCAAAGAATCATTCTTCTTGGTTTGCAGCGCGAGTCGTCAAGTGAAGTTGACGAATAATGCTTTCATTCGCTATTCCGCGGGCTATTACGACTTTACTATCAATTTGATGGCTGCGAATTGCGCGAGAGGGACGCAGAGGGGCGGGACGTTTCTTCAAACTATGCTCGGCGAAAAACATCGCGTCTAGTGGCCCATGTATATTCATTGCGAAGGATCAACGTGGTGGGCAAAGTCCCCGACGAAATTTAACGCTTAAGGGGTTTTTATGGCAGAAGAAATTAATTAATTCTTGTGCGAAGGATGGTAATTTTTTTAAGTCAATTTTATTGGTCGCTGCACATCGCGAAGGTTATTGGTGACGTATGGAAGTGAAAATAAATTGACGGAGCAGAAGATTCGGATATTTAGGGTTGAATATATATTTTTTGGGATCGAGATGTGCTTTCGTTTTTTTTGGTTTACTTTTTTTTTGCTCTGACGCATCTGTTTGGATTTTTAGCAATTTTGGAATTTGGCTTTTTGCAGTATTGTTCGTGAATTTTATCGTTGGAGGTTCGTCGCAGTCTGGAAACTTATATCGCAATTCGATTCGTTGAAATAATTGTACTAGATAAAATAAGCATGTAGGAAATAAGAAGATAAACGATTTCAAATAAGTATAATGAATACGAAAAACAAGAATACATTTTTATTATTTTCGTTACTTTTTATTCGAATAATTATTATATGGAAATTATAAATATGAGACCAAAGAAGAAAATCAAAGTATTGAAGGAAAATCCGCAACTCTCGGAAGATTGTCTTTAGCAGTCAAATATTTTTTATTGTAGTAAAAAATAATAAATTAAACTCAAATAAGTTAATCAGCCGTTAAGTTAATCAACTTTTATTATTTTGGGTGTTTCTTAATCAAATAATTATTATAAATAATTAATAAACATAATAATAAAACAGAAAACAAGGCAGCTGGGAAGAATTCGAATTTTTCAAAAGAAGGTATATTTTACGATTTTTAATTGAGATCGAAGTTGAAAATAAAAAAATTACATAAGAAAGTGGAACACTCATTGAATTCTTTTGGATTTTTTTACTTCCCGTATTTTTGTTACTTAAGCAATTTGCTATTTTGAATAATTATTACATATAAACAATGAATATGAGAATAAAACAGAAATGAAAAGGCAGTAAAGGAAAATCCAAAATATTCGAAAGACTGTGAAACTGTCCTTTGCGATTTAAACATTGACCTTACAGTTTAAAAATTATGTAAGAAAAAAGTTGAATGTGCATTTAAACTTCAAAATTAATTACAAATGAATTAGAAATAAGTGAAACACCCGAATTCCTTCGGTTTTTTACTTCCCTTATTTTTATTAATTTTACTACTTCTTACTTAAATTATTATTATATCCAAATTATAAGTATGAGAATTAAAAAAAAAATGAAAGACGGCGACGAAAAATCTGAAACTTTGCAAAGGTTGCGTGTTTTGCGATTTAAGAATTGAAATCAATTTTTCTAAATTTTAAATGAAATTAAAGAAAGTGGGACACCACAATTATTTTGGATCTTTTTACTTTCATTATATTTATTATTTCTGTAATCTCTATTTTAAATATTTATTATATATAAATTATAAATATGAGACTAAAAATGAAAATATAAGGCGGCGAGGAAAATTCCGAAACATGGTAAAGATTGTTTCGTTTGCGGCTCCGGAAACAAAATAGAATCTCCGAGTGCAGACGATGCACCAGACGTAGCCGTAAATACTATATATATATATATATACCGGGTGTCCCGTTTCAATTTTACACCTCAAAATCTCGATCAATCTCGAAAAATACTACTCCGATCAAGTATGGAGTATAGTATAGAAACTTTAAGGGTTCAGAGTGGGACGTTAAAAAAATTTTCATCCAAAATTCAAAATGGCGTCATTAAGACGGCCGACATGTTAAAAAAATTGAAGCATGACCTTTTTTCACAAAAAAAATTGTCAGGCCAGAGCTAACTACTCTTATAGGATTTTTTCCTCATGAAGTCCATAATTTTTAGGCTAGAACACAATTTTTGACTATTTTAGCGCTAGCCAAGATGTACCTCGAGGAGGTAAAATCTTCAACATCCCAAGTGCGTGTGTATGTGAGTGTGAGTTTGTTTCATAACCCAAAGAAACCCAAACACAGATTAGGTTCCTGCAGGTCGCCACTTCCGTTATATCATATTTCAATAGAACACGTCAGCCATCTTAAGGGGTCTTCTCACTTTAGACACTAAAAAGCTATTTTCATGTTTTTTTTGATAGGTTATATTATAGATATTGATGTAAAAGTTACATTTAATAAATTCATTTTCGAAATACATAAAACAATTATTTTATCTATTTACGTAACCCAAACAAACTTTAAACGCGTTTTTCTCGAAACAACGTGTTTCGACGGCTTGTTGAGAAATTCTTCGAAACTACTGAACGGATCCTTATGACATTATAATCACATATTCTTTACAACTATACCTATAGCGCGTATCAAGGATTTAAAAAAATTTTGATACTTATTTATTTTTTTTGCCCAAAACATTGAAAAAACACGTTTTTTTTCGTAAAATGTCCGCCATTTAGTTATCTTTGCATATATAAAAAATGAACATACTTAGATTAACACACTGAATCTAAAACCGTTTGATTTTTTTGCTTCGGATGATCCATCTCCGAGATTTCATCAACAGCGCAGACCTACCATTTTTAAGGACATTTTTTTAACCACCATTTTTGTCTATAATCAGTGACTTAAAGAGACTTCAAAAAATTTCAATGGATTTCGAAAGAGTATTTATTGACTGAAGATATACACCTAAGAGCCGGAAAAAGGGTAATTTTTGTGCATTTTTTCAAGAAAAACTATTTGGAATTTCGGATTGGGGTTTTCATTATCTAAAAGTATATACATTCAAAAATATGTTGCATTTTCTTTATTTAAAAATATCAAAAATATACAAGGATATTGTATGATCCTTGGAGCGTCGTAAAAAAATCGGTACCCAAAATTTCTCGAAAACCAATGAAACGATTGCCTTGGTTATTCTATCCACCATTATTTAGTATTTGTCATAGGATTTTTTTTCCGTTACTTAGTTTTTGTTTTATAGGCAAATTAATAACTAATTTTTGGCCCAAAAATCACTATTTATGTTCAAACATCCGCCATTGTGTCATAAATCGATATTGCCAAAATCGGCTATGACAAGTACTAGATAATGGTGTATAGAATAAGCACAAAAAACCTCAAGCCAATCGGTTCATTAGTTTTCGAGAAATTTTGGGTATCGATTTTTTTACGACGCTCCACGGACCATACAATATCCTTGTATATTTTTGATATTTTTAAATAAAGAAAATTAAACATATTTTTGAATGTATATACTTTTAGATAATTAAACCCTCAATCCGAAATTTCAAATAGTTTTCCTTGAAAAAATTCACAAAAATGTCCTTTTTATATCAATATCTATAATATTTATATATAATTAAGTATTTATAATATTTATATATAATTAACTATTTATTAAGTGTCACAACTTTTATATCAATATCTATAATATTTATACTATAGATATTGATATAAAAATTTGTTACACTTAATAAATACACTTTCGAAATACATTTTGAAAAAACATTATTTATTTAAGGTTTACCTATCAAAAAATTCATGAAAATAGCCTTTTGAGCGTCTAAAGCGAGAAGATCCCCTAACCCCACTATTTTGAATCTTGAACGAAGATATTTTTTTTTATGAACCTCCCCCTAAATCCTACAAGTGCCACTATACTCAATGCTCGATTGGAGCAGTATTTGTCGAGCTAAATCGGGTGCCGAATAAAAATGGGACACCCGGTATATGTACATATATATAAAGAAAAAATCCACAAGAGTAAAAGGGAGCACCGGAGTAGATGCCCGACATAGGGCACCACCAAAAAAAGTCTGTTTACTCGAAGAAGTGAAGAGAATAAGGGAAAGTTTCGTACGGCGCGCCAGCCACAAATCTAATAAGCCTCATCCCGCGGCGAAAGGTGCGGGTGAGTACGGAAGCTCGAAGGCTTGCTCGAGGGTGGCGTGGGCGGGCGTCCTCGCGTTGTCCTGTATTTTGTCCGCATATACGTGTGCGAGGAACGTCCATGACGTTTCCTATCGATACCTATACGTCAATGATGATATTCCTCTCTTTCCTTGCCCCCCCTCCAACCCCCTTCCCTTCGTACATTTCACCCTTATTTTCTCGTATGCTCGAGCATCGCAGTAGCGGTGGCTCGAGACTATGCGGAAGCCCGCAGGGTGTATCGAAGCTCGAGCAAGACGAAAGAGCAATCGCGTGCACACGGGGCAAAAGGGAAGAGTGTTTTCTCGAGTGATGACAAGCGGAAGGGGCGCGGATAGGCGAGGGGCAGGGCCAGAAGGGGGAAGAAATAAATGAAAGGGTTGAAAGTCAATGTACACGGATATAGCTGGAAAAAGAAAAAAATCGTCGAACACAAGGACACAGAGAGAGGAATAAGCTCAAATTTATTTTCACAGGAAAAAGCTA
This sequence comes from Ophion costatus, assembly GCA_951751655.1. Lineage (NCBI taxonomy): Eukaryota > Metazoa > Arthropoda > Insecta > Hymenoptera > Ichneumonidae > Ophion > Ophion costatus. The sequence goes on from OX632359.1 coordinate 4,885,218, forward strand.
ACCTTATCCTGTTTTTGAAGAAAATCGAGATTAACATTTTTTCAATATCGAAAAAAAAAATACAAAGCAAAATCTTCCCACGATGGGCCTTGCGGAAAAATACGCCAAATTTGTCATATATTTTATTGCAAAAAAAAAATCAATAATCGAAAATGTCGAACATTGAAAACTTCGTGTTTTTGTACAATAAATTATGTCAAAGATGATTGAACATATTTAAAATATATTTGACAAAGTAATTTACAAACCAATTAATGATTTAAAAATAACATCTTTAATGGTCAATTTTTGAGAGAATGCATTAAAAAAACGTTAATTTTTTTTTTAATTCACTACATATTTGCGATTATGTAAAAAGAATTGAAAGAATCACACAAGCGTTGTTAGAAGGAAACAAGAAACATATTTAAATTTCATTGTCAGCCAAGTGAAAAGTGGTCCGGTCTAAAAGTGATCGAGCTGGCGTGGAATGCCCCGCATATATTGGGGCGATGGAAAAAAAAATCGAGGCAAGAAATGTTAAAAAGGTGCTAAAAAAATCAGATGAAAAAAGAACTTTCGAGGTCAATTTTCAAAGGTGACAAAACATTCTTCGGTATGTTCCTAATTTTGACTATGACAACGAGGAATATCCATTAATATATATATGTGTGGAAAGGCGAAATAATGGATCTTTTGGAACAAAAAATACAAAGTGCAAAATAAAATCGATATCATTGCAACAAAAAAATGAAAAACGGAAAAACTATCGATCTTCTTGCACAAAAATACAAAGTGCAAAAAAATCAATATCGTTGCAAAAAAAGCAAAGTGGAAAAAATCGATCGTTTTGCATAAAAAGTCCAAAGTGCAAAAAAGATCGAATATTACTATATAGATGTCAGAAAATTTCGATCATTCGTGCGGTCACACTCGACAGTTTTCTATCCCGTTTCGAACTGATCAGATCCGTTTCTTATCGCGCTAGTCGCTCGAAGATGCGCGCGCGCGGCGTCGATGACGCGACCGATGTCGATTAATTATACGCCGTAAATTCAAGTTCAGCCGCACCCGCATCTCGTCGCGGCGATGCAACCGCAGAGATGCACACTTCGATTTATCGATTTCGCGTGTCAAGCCGGTGTTTACTACTGCTGTTATATCGCGAATTCGAGCGATTGCCGAGCTCAGAGCTTTTTACACCTTAAGGGGTTATATACAAAGTTGATGGAAAAAATTGAGATATGTTCGTGAATTTTTTTAAGGACGTTATGAAGATTTTATTGGAGAAAACTAAATACAGTTTGTTGGAACTGGTCGCGGAGAACAAAATTAGAATTTTGACAATAAAAAAATATTAACAATTGTAGGACTTATGGCCCTTCCCCCGAAAAGCCTTTTTTTTAAAGAGGCTTGAGGTGAACGTGATTAAAGGCGAACCGCTCAACTGAAATTAAAAAAGTCAAAAAACTATTGAACAAGAATGTCATTCGGTGTACTTTTTCGGTGTACATTCGGTGAAACTTTTTGACTTAAAAAAAAAATGAAACTTAAAATTAAAATCTTTATTGGTAAATAACGAGTTTAACATGAACTTCATTAAGGCCTTAGGCGGGTATAAAATCATATGCGAATTTAACATTTTTTTTCGTATGAAAAAGTGATTCACTCATAAAATTAATTAAACATCTATTTAGTATGAATTTCAAGCTGCTAGAAAAGTTTTTTTTTCGATATACAAAATGGCAGATTACTCGGAACTTCTCGAAACAACTTTTTTACAATCGGCGTGACAAATAACTTCAACAATTTACACTCGATTTACTTCAAAATTAAAAGATATGTTCCTAATTGCGTTTCGCAGAGAAGTACGTACGAAATTTCTGTTTAATCGAAAACTTTTCATTTCATGAGCAGTTTATGAGCAGTTATAACGAATTTTTTCACTGAAAATTCATTTCTTAAGTGCGAATACCTACGACTTTTGAATAAAACAATATTTTTTAAATTCCGTACGTACTTCTCTAGCTATTCTAATGTAGATTGACGAGAACTTTATTTTTTGCTCTAGGTAAAAAATTATGGATGCTAAATGTCACGCCGCGGAGCGCTTAAAAAAAGATAACAAAACAAAGTATCGATAGTCGGCCATTTTGGACATCGAACAAAAAAAATTGTTAAATTCGCACATAATTTTATACCCGTTACTGTGGCCTAAGGCCTTGAGAGCTTAATATTTTTGGTACTAAATACTTATAAATGATGCACCTTTATATATATAAATATATATATATATAAATTATATACTTTTATAAATATTAATCTTTTATATTGTTCATGTTATGTTCATTAACAAATAAAAGTGTTGGTCAATTCATAACTAATTAAAAACTTTGTTCAATTAAACATGCCTTCCAAATAGAAAATTTGTGTTGCAGTATTATTTTATATATGCCGGGCAAACTTACGTCATTGGATTCGTGTAAGGATGCGGTGATGTCATATGTCTTCTTATTATAGGTGACAAATATTTTTTACAGAAAATTACTGTGTCTAAATTTTAATGCAGACCCTGCACTGTTAAAAGTTGCAATTTTGAAACCCACCATCTCCAAATCTGAATAATCGACTGTTCTGAAATTTCACTCAAGCGGCATAATGATATGAACAATGTCTGGTTAAAATTAAAACAAAATTTATAAAAATCAAGAGCGTGGGGTCGTTCTACCTAAATGCTTGAAAAAGCGAAAATTCGTGGAAACTTTTTTTCGGAATATCTCGGCCAATTTCAGTCGCATGACGGTTTAAAAAAAAGATTTTTGCTCGCAATGACCGGCCCTGTATGCTCATCGAGGAAACTCTGATGTTTGTGAATCAGCCTGTATATACATGCACCCAGTGCACGGACGAAGCGTGGGAGTGGAAAAAACCTCTGGAACGATTTTAAACGCGGAAGTACGGCTCGAGTATGACGTAGCACTTCCGACCATATCCGAGGATATATATCGCGATGCGAGGAGAGCCACTCCTCCTTATTCCCATTTTTTTTCGACTCTTCCTCTTCCTGTCTTTGGTATTTAATCGCAACTTCCCCCGTCGATGTACCTTATTTATCCCTCGAGATTCGCACTGCTCCACGCTTCTATATTTTACCGATACGAGCGTGGGGATTGCGATTCATCGATCGCCGCCCGATAACTCTCTTTCTCACCTTCCTGAGGTGCACCATTTTTAGCTGCCCATGTCTCGGCTCGTTCCGGGCAAAACGTTGGTGTTTATTTGCAAAGTTTGCAAAGAGGGCAAAGATTTGCAAAGAGAATTTTGCTGCGGAGTCTCTCGCGAGGGGACATTTCGAAAATTATTTTCCAAATTTTGTAATATGAGTGCGATTTGCGAAATGAACGTACGATTAGGGGAGAATATTTTTAAATATTGTGAATATTCTTTTAAATCTCCGTGGCCACATTGGTGGGGTCAAAATGACCCCAGCCGTTTTTCAACTACTCCCGTACGAAATGCATCGGTCCGATGGGGTCAAAAAAATTCTGGACTTACCATTTTACATTCTAGAATATAGAAAGTTCGTACCAACGTGAGGGCTCAAATAATAAAGTCGTCAAAAAATTCTTGAACATGGAAATTGTGAAAAAAAAAACGATTTCAGTATTTCACTATTCAATATTTTTTCGTCAAATTTTTCAGTGATACGATACACCTGGTACGATTAGGGAAGAATATTCCTAAACCGTAGCTTATGAATATATTTTTTCAATCTCCGTGGTCGGATTTGTGGGGTCAAAATGACCCCAGCCGTTTTCAAACAGCACCCGTACGAAAACCATCGATCCGATGAGGTCCAACAAATTCCAGACCTTACATTTTACATTCCAGAATATAGAAAGTTCGCATCAACGCAAGACCTCAAATAAAAAAGTCCGCAAAAAATTCTTGTACATGAAAATCCCGAAAAAAACGATTTTTTTTCACTAAAACTGATAGGTATTTCATTTTTGATATTTTTCGCTAAAATTTTCAGCTGATACTCTTGAGATATGGTACTTTTGGTTAAAAAATAGGCCTATAGTGGACGTTCCAAAAAGGCTTTTTATTCCAAGACCTAAAAAGGGCCGTCTGACGAAAAATATTTTCCGACCAATTGACGATGCGATTAAAAAACTGGTGGTCCCTACGTTCCTAGGGAAAGTCCAACCTTCGGTGAAGGGCTAAACCCCCTTAAACGTCAAGACGCAATCGTGAGCCGCAAATTCATGGGGTCAAGCCTACACGGGTGCGAGTATCAAAAACTACTCAATTTTAAGTTCGTGTCATCCAAGAAGAAATATCTCCTCAGCCAACAACACGAATCGATTTTGTTCGCAATCAAAGGCGTTGCGAATGAGCACAAAGGTCCTTAAGGGGAAGTCAGTCTGCTTGCCAACTTTTCGTAATGCACGAGGCCGAAGAAATGAGGGTTGGATGTGTGTAACGAAGTTTCACGAATGATCCGATCGAGTTATAATCCGACGGCAAATAGGTGGAAAGCAAGTGTTCGAATGGGACACGAAGTCGAGGGGAAGGAGCCTGAGAGAGAAAAGGATGGCCAGAAACTCTCTCGAGCGAAGTCCGGGCCCGTTAACAAGAAAACCAAGACCCAGAAAATCATTTAAGTTCGCGTTCGCGAATGGTAAGCATCCGTATACACGGACGTACAGAGTTTTAAATTAAGTGAGAAAGAGAGGGAGAGAGAGAGAGAGAGAGAGAGAGAGAGAGAGAGAGAGAGAGAGAGAGAGAGAGAGAGAGAGAGAGAGAGAGAGAAGAGAGGAAGAGAGTGATAAGCGGCGGGTGCGAGAGCGAGAAAACGAGGAAGGAGGCATAAAGACATATAATAGCAGGGAGAATAAGCAGGGAACGGCTTTCTTGGTGCTCTGAGAATAGAAATGCACCAGGTATGTTACCTATTAGCGATTATAGCGGAGTTGATGTAATGTGCTCGTAGCCCTTGCGAACCTTGGGTAAGATCGTATTTCTCTCCCTCTCTCTCTCTCTCTCTCTCTCTCTCTCTCTCTCTCTCTCTCGCTCACTCACTCACTCACTCACTCACTCACTCACTCACTCACTCACTCACTCACTCAATCACTCACTCACTCACTCACTCACTCTCACTCACTCACTCACTCACTCACTCACTCACTCACTCACTCACTCACTCACTCACTCTCACTCACTCACTCACTCACTCACTCACTCACTCACTCACTCCCTCCCTCACTCACTCACTCACTCACTCACTCACTCACTCACTCACTCACTCACTCACTCACTCACTCACTCACTCACTCACTCACTCACTCACTCACTCACTCACTCACTCACTCACTCACTCACTCACTCACTCACGCACTCACTCACTCACTCACTCACTCACTCACTCACTCACTCACTCACTCACTTTCACTCACTCACTCACTCACTCTCACGCACTCACTCACTAACTCACTCACTCACTCACTCACTCACTCACTCACTCACTCACTCTCACTCTCACTCACTCACTCACTCACTCACTCACTCACTCACTCACTCACTCACTCACTCACTCACTCACTCTCACTCACTCACTCACTCACTCACTCACTCACTCACTCACTCACTCACTCACTCTCACTCACTCACTCACTCACTCTTTCACTCACTCACTCACTCACTCACTCACTCACTCACTCACTCGCTCTCTCACTCACTCACACACTCACTCACGCACTCACTCACTCACTCACTCGCTCTCTCACTCACTCACTCACTCACTCACTCACTCTCACTGACTCACTCACTCACTCACATACTCACTCACACACTCACACACTCACTCACTCACTCACTCACTCACTCACTCACTCACTCACTCACTCTCACTCACTCTCACTCACTCACTCACTCACTCACTCCCTCACTCACGCACTCTTTCACTCACTCACTCACACACTCACTCACTCACTCACTCACTCACTCACTCACTCTTTCACTCACTCACTCACTCACTCACTCACTCACTCACTCAATCACTCACTCACTCACTCTCTCTCTCCCTCTCTCTCTCTCTCTCTCTCTCTCTCTCTCTCTTTCTTTCTCTCCCTCCCGCCCTGCCCCGCTCTTTCTGCACTTTGTTGTGTTTATCCCAGGTCCAGCATGCCCTCGCGATAACGTGAAAATTGTTTTGAATTGCTGTCGAACGCTACGCTCGAGTTGTTTCTCTCTATACCGGCATTACCATGCTTCCAAATCTGTTTAACCCTCGTAGTAGCTCGTTACGAGAGCACGCTTGATTTCTCGATTTTTTTTTCTACGAGGTCAAAACTAGAAACCAAACTAAAGCTATTGCGAAACAATCGAAGCGGCCTCGGGATGTAAAACGAGCGGAGGAGTTGGATCGTGACCCGCTACGATTTCCGCTCTCATCCTAGACGAATTTATAGGAGTGAACCGGAGTAAATCGTCCTGAGACGGCGACTTCCCGGATATTAATGAGCGGCCGAATATGAAGTGCTAATATGCATACGCCAAGTTTGGGTAATCTGTGGTGCGAGTGGAATTTAGTTGTCACTTTTCTATCCGCGCGCTCATAAAACCATGTCGGTTATGAGAAATCCAAAGAAAAGAAGAACATTGAAACAGATAGTGAGAGAGGTGCCCAGTGTGGAATAAAAGTCAAACATCCGAAAAGCTCGCAATGATATACAGAGAAATATTGAAAAAAATAAGCACGAAAAAAAGGCATCGATCGAATTAATTTTTTCTTTAGTCGCTTCTTGCCTTATATTAACATATTTATTTATAATGGAGGACTACGTTGGTTTAGCTTCGAGTGCTTGCCGAGTGTTCAGACTTTCCGTTCAACTCTTACGCTCAATAAAGCTCGACGGATTTTTTCGCTGTACCAAGAATGAAGAAGTGCAAAAGGGGCATGGCGAGAGAAAAAGGGAGGGCTAGGGTGTGCGAGAGAGAGAGAGGGAGAGAGAGAGAGAGAGAGATAGAAAGGGAGAGAAAGAAACGAGTGGAAACACGAAGGAGAACGGAAAAAGTCAATGTGTAGTTTTTCATTCTCGTTTAATTTAACGTTTCTCTTCGTATAGGATTTTTTTTTATTATGCTTTCTCGCACGTTGACGGACCTGGTTGCGACGATAAAATCGATTATGCGAGAATGGTGAAGTCGTCCTTTGCAATATGCATGAATCTACGTGTGGCTCGAACTATGCAGTTAGCAAAGTGCTTCTTATATGTATATATATATATATGTATATATATATATATATATATATATATATATCAAACTCACCTGCCTACCACGATTTAATTCTATCTCTTGCCACCAATTGCTCGCGGAATAATCTTCGATATGAAAGAGTATGTACAATGCGTCCGTGACGACGAAAAATCTCGAAAAGTATATTCCGCTGATCGGCTCTATTAAATTATCAACATTTTCCGTATGGAAGAGCCCATCCCAGCCTCTTTTGACTCTGATTTTTCTGTATAATCAAAAAAAAAATTCGATATGGCGTATGGGTGCATTATTCGGCCAGTGAAGAGAAGGGCCTTGCTTTGAATCAACTTACTCATCAACATTGAGGCAAAAGCGAGTCCACGGTATTGGTCGAACAAAAAAATGCAGACGTACATTCACCGATAAAAGAAAAAATTGAAATATAATCGTTTGATATATTTATTTCGATTGGCATCGTTTGCTATTTATGATCAAGTTGGTTAGGAGGAAATTATAGGAGGCAACGCTTGGTGTGGTCTTTTTTATCTGGAAACTCGTCATTGGACGGGTTTCACCCGATTTCAATGGATAGTGGAATGTTTGTATTGATATGAAGAGAATGATATTTATTGAGTAGAGGCGATTTTTATTTGTTAACGAGAATTTATTTACTGCTGGTTTTGTTTGTGGTATTTGAATTTAGTATATTTTATTTTCCATTTATATCCAGTATTTATATATATATATATTTATATAGAGGAAGTTAACTATATACAGGGTGTTGGAGAGGTCGATGCAAAGCCTCAATGGGGTGATAGGGCATCTCGTTAGGAGCATGTCTAACCTAGGTTACCTTACTCCAAAGTCTAAGGATTTCGAGTTATTATGATGACTGATTTTAAATCTTTTTTTTACCGTTGCCCTAATTATCAGCTAAAAAATCGTAAATTCTCAGAAAATGTTGACAGTAATGTTACCTTTTTGTCGGATTTTTTGGAATTCGATACAAGCATTTTTGGGCTAGATCAATCACATCTTTATTCTCCGTATGTTGCGAAGAACGCGGAAAAAATTCGAAAAACGTGATTTGGAGAGTTAAATGTCGAAATAATTCAATCGGAGTAGTCTCACAACATACGGAATTCTTTGTACAAAATAATTCATCGCGTAAAAAAAATTCAAGGCTACCCCTGCAGCCAAATCGATTATGCCATTATTTAAAATTTTTCTGTTTTTCCTGCTTCACTTGCTGTTCGAGCACGTCGCACCCCCACAAAAACCAATTTCAAGAACCCGGCATCGCGTACACATTCTGATTATTTGTCCTGAATTTTTATTCGTATTATGTATTGGAAATCAATTATATTCATGAGAAAAAGTGCATCAAGATTTTCGATCACAAGTTAACGAGAGTTGAATGAAATTAGACTTCTATAATTAGACTTCTGAATACTTTTCGACTTTTTTTCTATTTTCAGCGATTTCCGAGAATTTGTCATCTTCAGCGAAAAGTTTCCTATTTTTTTAACCTCTGCCATTTTATTCCCCCTATGTTTAGCTCTTAAAACGACGTTCTTCGACTTTTTTTTTGCCTTTTTCCGCGGTCTTCGCAACATACAGAAAATAAAGATGTGATTGATCTAGCCCAAAAATGCTTGTATCGAATTCGAAACAATCCGACAAAAAGGTAACATTGCTGTCAACATTTTTTGAGAATTTACGATTTTTTAGCTGATAATTAAGGCAACGGTAAAAAAAAACAAAAAAAATCACGAAAAATCAATGCTTCTCTTATGGGAAAAAGTAAGGCTTCCTAGCGGTGGGTAAATACGGAGGGAAATTTTTTTTTTAATTCTGACATTTTTTAAAAATTGTTTCGAACTAATTTGGAGGGTAAGACCATTAAAATTCGATTTTGCCCTTCTTAAGGACAGTTCTTATATATATTATTGGTGCATTGTATGTATTTAGCATTGGTTAATTTATTCGATCGTCTTTACACATGCATGTACCTAATATTTTCGTTTCGTCGAATTTTTTTGAAATTATATATATATATATATATATATTTTTAAATTTCATTACTTTCAACGTACACTCTTGCGGGTTTTTACGTATAACCCGCACTTCGCTAATCTAACCTAACGTTCCGTTGCGTCTCAAACCCAAAGATAGGCCCTATTGGAAATGGCAGAAAAACGGATCATGTTTTAATTCCATAAAATTAATTTCGATACTCGAATATCTGCATATGTGTACCCTTGTAAATATTCAAAGACAGAGATAGCGAGAGGGGAGAGAGAGAGAGAAAGAGGGAGAGAGAGAGAGAGAGAGACCGAGGAAAATGAGGCGAAAAGCTGTGATAGTTTGAAACAGGAGCTTCCACGATTGCAAAATCGTGTCCGCGTGTAATCGTGGAATGGAAAAAGATAGCGCCGACGAACGAAAAAAGAGGATAATCGTGTGTTTCTCGCGGTCGTTTACCGCCACCTGCATTTCCACTGCTTCTGGTTTCCGATTTCACGTGTTGCTTCATGCTCTCCGAGTTTATTTTCAATGCGAAAACGAGACACAGAGGCGCGGAATTTTTTCCTTTTTTTCCCTACCGTTTTGCATTTTTTCAGCACTCGAAACTGCTCGAATTCTCAGCTGATGAGGATTCGATACATTTCGATGGGGTTATTATGATACCAGAGAGGGAGAGAAAGAGGGAGAGAGAGAGAGAGAGAGAGAGAGAGAGAGAGAGAGAGAGAGAGAGAGAGAGAGAGAGAGAGAGAGGGAGAGAGAGAGAGAGAGGAGAGAAAGATTTCTTATTAACTCTCGAAACGTCATCGCGTGTAATTATTGGATGATCTTTCTCTCCCTATGACACGAGTCTCTCCAGCATCCGAACTGTGAAGCTGTGAATCCGTGTGCCATCGTTGGCGTTATCAAACGCGCCCTAAATATGATAAATATTACCGGAAATAATACACGAGTCACTGACACAGATGTGTGCCAATTTTAACGCTATTGTGCGCAACAGCAACCTTAAGGGGTGGCCCTCGATAAAAATATACCAAAATAAAGAAGTTCAAAGAAGGGAAAATATGCAATTTTTTGTGGTGCAAAGGTATTTGAGTATTTAAATTAAAGTATTAATAAAATATTAAATAAATACTTAAATAAAAGTATTGCAATTTGAATTGCAAAATACTTCAATAAAAAAATGCAATTTTCCTTCGTGCAAAAGTATTTGGGTATTTAAATTAAAGTATTAATAAAATATTGAATAAATACTTAAATTAAAGTATTTTTTGGTGCGAAAGTATCTAATGCAAAGAATGTTAAAGTTACCGTAGTTTGAGGCAGATAAGTTGCTATAGTGTGGAAAGAATAAGTGGCATAAATTTAGTATATATTCTTAATTGGCATTGATGTTCAGTATAATATTTAGAATAAATATAAATTGGTATGAATCGGTATTAATCTTTGGTGCAAATATAAATATAAGTTGGTATTGATATTTAGTTCAATATTTCCTATAATTTATAAATTGGCATAAACTACATTTGACATGCAGTATGATAAAACTTTTTTTTTTTATTATTCAGACCACTCATTGTCAAGTTATCGATCTGGCCGTTGGACCACATTTTTTATATATAGGCTCTATAATAAGCTCTATTATATATAGACATATAATAATTTACACGAAATAAGTTCAATGTATGCTTAATAACATACCTCTTTTTACAAATCCCAAATAGATAATGTAGTAGAAAAAAAAGTGCTGTCGTCCCTGAAGAAGATTTTTGTTTATTTATATTTTGTATTGACTACTTAAAATTTATTTGTGGCAGATGTTTCGTGCAATTTATCTTTGATACACATTTTTAAGGAGGCATGGCACGTTCTTTCAGACTGCATTTTCGAAACTGGCGTGACGTGTGGTTGAAAAAATAATCAATCGATTTCGAAATTTGGCCTTATTGTCTAAAACAAGACCCTAAATGATTTGGAAAATAAAAAAGTATTTCTTCATTGCAACATGTAGCAATTTTTATCGCAAAATTCGATATATTTGTTTTAAAGTGCGCCATTTAATTTATTTGCAATTTTTACTCATTTTTTTTTGGTTCATATTCTGCGTATGAGTATTGATGAAAGAAAACTCTGTGTTGGTTTTTTTTCGATTAACCCCGCTGACGCTACGTGTCACGCCGTCTGACACCATCCGCCCCAACCCGTTTAGAAGAACGTGCCATAATTCCACCATTTGTGAAGATCAATAAAATTCAAAACATACCATGTAACAGCCAAAACTAGTAATAAAACATACCCCAGGTTAAAAAATTATGATGAATATTTTCTTAAAACATAAAGTAATGGAAGTCAGCAATGTTTTTCTACCCTTAAGGGTACAGAAAAAATTTGCTACCCTTTACGTGAGTTTGAAAATTAAAAAAAAATCAATTTCAATTGTTTTTCAAATTCTTGGTTAAATGGCGAGCTATACTTATCTACTAACAAAAAAAAATGTTTCTTAATTTCAGATAAAGCTATCATGAGTTATCCCGACCACCACGAGGACCCTCTTTTTAAGGGGTTTCCGGAAACCAGGTCCCACCGACTGAATTTCCTAAATTTTTGGATGGAATTTTTTCAAAATTTTGTCGAGTTGTTACTCTTTTATTTGCTTAACATTTTAAGTAAAATAATTTGTATATTATATTTTGAAAAATAGAGAAAAACATGTTTGGTTCGAAACGTGCGTTACTCCTTAAGCGCAGAATTTTAGTCCTGTTAAAAAAAAATAAAAAAGTCTCCACCTTTTCCACAATAATTATAAATTCAAAAAAATGTGCACTTTCCATCTCTTCATTTTACGCTCTCGAAAGATCGTGATATGACGGGAAAGATATGCTTTAATTTTTGCGTAGCTTTTGCGTTGAACGAATTCTCATTGGCGAGTGTGAGGGTGGAAGGATAAAAAAAAGTCGGCATGGGAACGTGCGAGAGGCGGTGCCTTTATTGCGTGCATTTTATAACAGCCGCAAAAGAGCGACGGGTCAGCCGGTAAGAGGAGCAAAAATATATGCATACGTGTCACACGTGTGCGCGCTCGCAACGTGAAATACGACACATTTATGGTGTTTGCTCTGGTGGTGCGTACACGTCGCAGCGATCGTTTTATTTCGAAAATGACGGACCGAGCGTGAAACACTTGAGAATGAGACGCCAGTGGTGAAAAAAATAAAATAAAAATTCAAAGGGGCGAAAGAAAAAGCGAGAGAAAAAACAAAAGTTTTTTTCCTGGCTAAGAAAAACTGCCAGAGTCGAATAAAATGATGCCCATATTTTTTCTCCCTTCACGGATATTAAAGAAACTCCGAAAAATATGTCACGTGGAAAAATCAGGGCGCTCATTTCTTTACAATTTTTTTACTTGCACGTCGAAGAAAGCGACGGGAATCAAGGGCGACGTGAATTGTTAAGGGAGACTTCCAGTCTGGAGCCCGGAAAAATAGGTAAATTTCGACATTTTTTAAAGCTTACCCAGTTGTCGGAATAAAAATTCCGCTTGGTGCAGTTTATTCTACATATCTTCGAGTCAGTTCACAAATTTTTTCACAACATTTTGTACAAAACTGGCGCTGCTGCAGCATTTTTTACACGATGGAAACTTTTTCCGTAAAAATATATTCAACGTTTTTTTTAAATTAAAAACATTTTTTTCTTCAAATCTGCAACGTTTTATCAAAAAACCATTTAAAAAATTTTTTTACGTACTCCAAAGGCGAATCTAATGTGGAACTCAAATCATTTTGAATTTTTATTCCAAGTAAAAACCAGGACACTATCAGGCAAAGGCGACTTGCTTGTCCAAACAAATTTGTAAAGATACTCTAATTCTAAGTTTTGTGGAATAAAAGCCTCTAGGGGGAATTTTCATTCTATCAATTCCCTATATTCATGAAAAATTGCTGAAGATCATTTTTTTGGGCTCTATACTAGCAGTCTCCCTTAAGAAAAAAACAACAAATTTAACATCTACGAAATATCTGTGGCGAGAAAAATAAGTACCGTTTATACTGTCAGAGATTGGTAATTACAGACCTATTTTTTCATTCTAGCAATTACGGCCGTACGTCGATAGTATTACAATGTATCGATAAATATAACGCGTATGGGGAGCGAATGTAATTATTGGGCTGGATTTTATACTGATTGGTTAAATTCGATCGTCGACGGTGTGCTGCCTGAGAGCGTTAATTACTTACATCTTGCTATTATTTGTAACGCTACCACTGTGCTGTTTGATTATACCGGTACACGGTAAAATTATTCGCGTGGTTATTTTTGGGTATGAGGTTCTCAATGATCATTGCTCCAGCATGCAGTAATTGAATAATTGCTCCAATGCGACAACTTTCCGGGCATTGTCAATGATGACAGGGTGAAGAGATAGGAAAAAATTGCATTAGATAAAAGTTTCGAGCAATTCACTCTTTCTGTTTATCTATCTACTTATTATCTATTTTTATCTACTTATTATCTACTTATTATCTATTTTTATCTACTTATTATCTATTTTTATCTACTTATTATCTTTTTTCATCTACTTATTATCTATTTCTATATATTTATAATCTATTTACATTTTTATGTTTCAGTTATCTACAACGTTATAATTTGTCGATCTTTCGCCTTGAGTTTTTTTAAATGTATTTATCAAAAAGTTTTAAAAAAATGTTCTTTGGGATTATAGATTTACTTTGTCGTCGACTAAGTTTTTTTTCCGGGTGAGTAATTTGTCTTTCGTTTTTTAAAAATACGTTCAGAATTGTCAGTAAGATCGAAAAGTGACATTGCTGGAAAACAATTTTTGGCTTCGCTGTAGTTTCGAAAAGTTCTTCGGTATCAAGAGGAAAAGTGGTACGTGGACAGTACCACTGAATCCCTGTGCGGGTTGAATATGGCGAGAACAGATGTCACGGTTCAGATTTTTTTGTTGTTGTTTTTCTGTACGTTTTGGCGTATTTTTAAAAGCTCTCAGTATACGTACCTTGGTGTAACAAATAGGTTTATTTTTCACCAACCGATTCCCATAAAAAAATGCGGAGTTTGGCCTTTTTTTTAGGTAAATGTAGCCACTTAATTTTAAATTTCACTGAAATCTTCAAGCTACTCATATATCAGGATATCGAATGGATTGTTTCCACGCTTATCGGGTTATCATTGAAAATCGGTTAGTATCTAATATGACTACAATCACGTGAAGGTCTCGGATTTTTGAAAAATCTTCAATTTTTTTAAAATCGTCAATTTAAAAAAATCTTTTTGAAAAATCTTCAATTTTTCAAAAATCTTTAATTTTTGAAAAATCTTCAATTTTTGAAAAATCTTCAATTTTTGGAAAATCTTCAATTTTTGAAAAATCTTTAATTTTTGAAAAATCTTCAATGACTACAATCACTTAAGGGTCTTGGACAATTTTCAAATAATCTTCAATTTTTGAAAACCCAATTTGTGAAAAATCTTCATTTTGTAAAATCATTTTTTGCCTTGTGTTTTTGAAAAATCTTCAATTTTTGAAAAAACTTCAATTTCCGAAAAATCTTCAATTTTTAAGAAAAAACTTCAAACTTAGAAACAAACCGTCAATTTTTGAGAAAAGAACTTCGATTTAAAAAAACTACAATTTTTGCAAAATCTTCAATTTCTGAAGAATGTTGCATTTTTTGAAAAGGTGGTAAACCCCGTATCTCTTCCAAATTCTGAACTATTTTTCGAGCTCAGCTCAAATTTCAAGCTTCCTTTACACAAATGGAGCATTCGAGGGGAATGCTTTGCAAAAAAATGATTCTGCAAATAAGACGTTTGCAAATTGTTTTCGCGCTACTTCCGTGGCTCGAAAGAAAAAATCGACTTGCTCGTAGTGAAAACTTCGCGAACGACACGGAAGTGACACGAGACTTTTTGATTTACGCGATTTTTCGTAAAGTTGTCTGCGACGTTCTCGATACAGGAGGTACGGAGCGTATTGGTCGGACGAGGAACAGAATGCGCGAGTATAGACAAACGGAAGGGAAGAGTCGTGGACACGAGTAGCGTGGCACGGAACGAGAATGCTCGGAAAATGATGTCGTGACGGGACGTCCTTTCGATCCAATAATTATGCGACGTTATCGCAGTGCATTATGAACTTAAATAGAAGAAGAAAAGAGAACAGGGGCCATTATATGGTCCCCGTATACCCGCCACGATATTTTATGCGCGTCTGCATAAATATAGATTATAACTTGGCGCGTTTTTTTTGTTCAACGTTCCGTCTGTACATATCCGTCCTTGCCAATGCGCCGTCCCGAATGAGGCACAAAATAAACATTAACGTGACTCCGTGACGTGAGCTTTTGAGGTTGACTGCATCCTTTCGCCTTCGATTTTGTTGAAACTCATATATGTGGCAAAGCATTGAAAACTATTAAACAAGTATTTTTTTTATCCGTGGAAAAAAGGTTTTTACGCGGGTAAACGACCTCTCAAAGTAAGTCGTGTCACCCCTTAATTTATTTTCTACAATTTTTCATAATGGATTTTTCATCGCTTTGCAGTAGAAGAATCGTAGTTTTTGTGTCATTCAGATCGGTCGCTTGTGGGTGGAACTGCAAAACCACCCCTCAACACGTCTTTCTTTGAGGGGTGGCTTTCCCTCTGAAAAGCATTTTTCGCCCATTAAACAAAATACTTATCTAATAGTTTTCAATGCTTCATCACATATATGATTTTCAACCAAGTCGCGACGCCGGACACTCACGTGATGTTCCTTGTTCAAAGTGAAAGCATAGTTTTTCGAAGAAGGTTGACCATTGCTGATGATTCAGAATGAACATGAATCAGATTATACAATAATTAAATTGAATTATTAATTCAACCGTTACATTGATTTATTGATTAACTTACGATTATTAAAATTAAAAATTAATTAACGAATAAATAAAACGTGTGAACTTTATAGATAATAATAATTCATAAATTGCCTAAACTAATAAATAATTCATGAAACTAATTAACGAATAAATGAAATGTGCGATCTTTATAGATAATAAAAATTCATAAATTGTCTAAACTTCCTATTTGTTTATTCAGACATCTTTTCGTTTGGACGTTTAATTTTTTTATTACTATCTCACTGTTTATTTATTTCCCTCAAATTTTTACGCTAACTCCGGGATTCGACGAATTTATTTATATATGTACGTTTACATATTTATTCGTTTGTTTATTTATTTACTAATTTCCAATATCAATAATCAACGTGCACTAAGAGAGCTTATCGGTATTGTTTCTCTTAATTGTTTTTTTTTTGCTTTACCTGGTTGTCTATAGGACGTCGGACGTCGTCGTCTCTGCGACACGGTCGAGTCCGCAAGAAGGAGCAGGAATATTGCGATCACAACGACGCGTTCGCGCATCCTCGAAATGCCCATGTCGAGTTCCGCTCGGCAGAGCTTTCAAGGCCGCGATGGCCCTTTATTTTTTTATTGGCTCCTTTTTGTCCACCCGGTCGGTTCGCTCGAGATCATGGATTTCTTCGCGAAACTTTTATTCGTCAAGATCGAGCTTTGACGTCGCAGCCACCAGTTGCTTCGCGAGAACTTTTCGCCACTTTTCTACTCGCACCCTCGCTCCGCTTTCGACACAGATCTCTGTTTGGACTCCCTTTGCGAATTCCACGAGACCGAAAAGAAAGATACTTTGTTTTTACGTGTAAATATTGAACTTTTCGACTGTCACGCGAATTTTTTAAATATTTTTCACTTTTCGCGTACTCGAAGTACTACCGTGGCTTTTGCGTCATGACGGGACGACTTCCGGAGACGCGCGGAATGGAAATGTTCTCCAGCAACTCGGCACGGGCACGGGAAG
Organism: Ophion costatus; assembly: GCA_951751655.1. Classification (NCBI taxonomy): domain Eukaryota; kingdom Metazoa; phylum Arthropoda; class Insecta; order Hymenoptera; family Ichneumonidae; genus Ophion; species Ophion costatus. The sequence continues at coordinate 4,902,372 of OX632359.1, forward strand.
ACTTCGATCTAGCTGTCAATCTTAAAATGATTGGACTTTTTTCTCCGAGTTGACGCAACGCTGATACACCGAGAGAAATTGTTTGTTCGAATGAAATCGAATTGTTTTCGAATACCAGCATACTGGACTTCTCATTATCGATTTTTAATTGATTTATTTTATCAATTAAAATTTGATCATCAATTGAATGATGTATGAGTTCTCATTAAAAATTGGTGATTGCTGACTCAAAAAATCGTACATTTGACTGTAAAATGTTACAATCTGAATAGATTTTTATATTCAGTGCAATGGAATATATTGAGCTTGACGCATATTCTTGACTTTGTCGAAAAAGGATAAGGCTGCCAATGGAAAAATCTACGTTTCACTCGATCAGTATTTTATTCCGTTGCAAAAGATTCTTGCTTCTGTGTACGAATTCTTGCGCCTTGTCGCGATGAAATATCCTATCCATATTTACGACAAAATATTTAAAACGGTAGGTGAATTTTTGTTGAATATTATACATTTTTTATTGACAATTAAAAAATTGAAAATGTTGAACCTTATAAAAAATTGCAATATCTTATTAAAGATCATAATATTTGATTAAAAATGATGAAAAATTGATTGTAAATTGTAAAGTTCTATTAAAAATGACAAAATATTAGGTGTAGTAAAAAGATATCCATTATTTTTTCCTTCGATTTCATGCAAAAATAATGGATTTCTATTTATACACCTAATATATTGTAATTTTTAATGGAATGTTACAATCTATAATCAAATTTCATGATTTTTAATAAAATTGCATAATCTTTAATACGATATTGTAATTTTTTATAAGGTTTATCATTTTCAATTTTTGAATGGTCAATAAAAAATGTATAATTTTCAACAAAAATTCACCTGACGTTTTCAATATTTTGTCGTAAATTTGAATAGGATATTTCATCGTGACAAGGCGCAAGATTTTGTAATACTACTAATACTATTACTATACTATTACCTAATATTATTAAAAATGATAAAATTTTGTTAAAAACTACACAATGCTATGAAAAATTACGATCTTGATCCTGCGACTTATCACCATGAAATAGCCTATGCAAATTAACGACAAAATATTGAATATAGTAGGTGAAGTGTAAAAAAAAAATTATACATTTTTTAATGACACTGAAAAAATTGAAAACGACAAACTCTATCAAAAGTTACAAAATCTTATAAAATTTTATTAAAAATGATAAAATTTGATAAAAAATTGTAAAATTCCATTAAAAATAACAAAATACCATTAAAAATGATAAAATTTTGTTAAAAATTCCAAATTGCTATTAAAATTTTAAAGATTTTATGAAAAGTGATGAAGGTCGTTCGATAATTATAGAAGCCCTGCTGCCGAAGATTCTTTTCAATTCAACAAACCATCCTGCACGGAATCATGTCACTGACTGGAACAAACGATTCCTTCAGAGTCAGCATTCCCTAATTTTTTTTTAACTTGGCGAATATCCTTAAAACCCCACGATTTCTTCGAGTCTAACAATGATATAGAAAGCAGTGACTAAAATAACGTAGTCGCTTCGAGCAAAGTAACGGGGAAGCTGCTGCTTGATTCGAATAAAGCGTTTCTCTCACATGTGGTAAACGGCCTGAGCTCGTGTCTTTACATCTTCACAGGGCAGAGAAGACGTCAAGGGCCTCGTTGGGTACGGAAGAGAACTCTGCCCTATTTTCCCGGGTTTTTTAATCATTCCTGAGCAAGTTAAATTAAGTTGTCTTTGACGTTTGCTTTAGCGATATTTTCCCAGATCCTGGCGCCAAAAGGGTCTCGTTAGTTTTTCGTTTCGCGTAACTCGAGCGCGAGCGCGCCTGCGAGCCGGAATCTCGTCACGCGCGCGATTCCAAACGCTTTTCTCACGGTGACTTTTTCCGTTTGAATGGATATATATGTATACATATATAAATAAATAAATAAATAAATAAATAAATAAATAAATAAATAAATAAATATATATATATATATATATATATATATAATATATATATATATATATTTCCATGGGTCAACACGAAACAAAGAAAGAAAATTATTCGCGACTAGAGTGCTTTTTTCGCACGCATAAGTAGAGAGCTTTTTGTACGTGTATTATCGTAACGGCAGTATGAAAGCTCTTACGAGGGTCCGGTTGAAAAAATTACTCGTCGTTCACGGGACAACGATATTTTCTTATCACCGACAATCTTCGCGTAAATCAACTTCCTTCCAAATCCGATTATTTTTAATTATTTTTCAGCCCTGTTTCGCGCGAATAATTTCCTAGCAATTTTCGTCCTTCTATTTATTTCTTCACCATTGTTTTCACTCGACGTTTCGAGACGAGGGTAGGGCGAGGGGAAAAAACAGGAGCCCGCGAAAACAAAAGCCTCGACCTCGATCTCAATTAGAGGAACAACGACGACTCGTTATTCCGCGTCTCGTCGTTGCGCTCCGTCGCGACAAAAGTTGCGCGCCAAACAATAAATTTTGTCATTTCCCGTAGTGCAATTGTATTTATTCACTTGCGTCGTTCTCACGTCGAGACGGCGACGGAGAACGAGAGAAAGAGAGAGAGAGGAAAAGAAAGTCGTGGGCGAAACGGTGAAAAAAAGCGGGCGAGTAGTACGAGTCGGTATTGGTCAGGCGCGCTAGTGGATCACGCATGCTCGAGATTTCCACGAGTTTCGAAGCGGCTAGGCGCTCCGCGGTAGAATTGAATATCGAAGAACTTGAAACACCAAGCAAAACCAAAATGTCTGCCCTCGATGAGGATTTAGGGGATCGTCACAGTGTGAAATTTTCAAAAAATCCTTCTTTTTGAATTATTCCATAGAAATATATGGTTGAAAAAGTGCTGTCTAATTGTGGGGTGAAATTCCAATTATTCCGGTTAGCCGTTCTCAGAAAAAGGGATTCGACCAGCATTTTCGCAAAATGTCGTTTTTCAAAAGGGAGAGTTTTGAAGCTATCCGTCTCAAATTTTGATGCAATATTCTTCACGCCATTCTTCATCTTGCTATGGGAGCTTTTCTTTTTTCGAGACCTTCATATTTTTTCTAACGAAAAACTGTCGGAAAAACCGGCTAGATTAGATAATTTTTTTTTTCAAACCGCCGCCATTTTGTCAATTTTGATTTTGAAAAAACTCCACAGCAAGATAGCGGCTTTCATGGTGATCAATAATCTCTTTACGAATTTCGTTTCATATAATATTTACGACCGTGTACACCGTGAGGATTCCTTTTTTTCGAAGACATTTTCAGCCGTTGAAAAAAAATGAAAATAATCGTTTAAAAATTTATTTTCCGTTTTTTACGAGTGCTTTGATCCGCCATAAAAAATTCATACTGATTATCGTATTTCGACAAGCGATAAAAAAATCGCGAAAATCAGCTATTTTCGACTCGTTACACTGCGATTTGTCCAATTTTGTTTTTTTTCACCGCCCATTTTTTTTCTCCCGTCGTGAATTCCGACTAGCGATGACGCGTAAAAATTCTCTTCCGTCCCCAACGCCCGCCGCCGAGCCCGGAAGATCGACGAAAAATTGGAAACTGGAGGGGAAAAAAAACCAAGAGGGAGCACCGCGTAATGAAAGGGATATTGCAAACGTACTATCGGTTTGACGGAACCAAATGGACTTGTCAGCTGTGACGGAGCTTTCGCCCAGATTAATACGTCTTGTTGCGGTCACCGGAGGAGTCGAGGAGTTATCGCCACGGCCGAACCTGGCGGACTGACAAACCGGCAGTGGTCGCGTGGCGAACGAACAACGCGCGAGGAGCCGCAGCCACGAACGTGTACGAGGGAAACACCGTCGTGCCTTGCTACGCTTACTAGCGGCACTCGCAGCGGCAAGCGTGCACACAATCTCCCCTGTCTCGCTTTTCGCCCCCCCCCCCCCCCCTCTAGGCGCTGCTGCTCCGATCCACCTCTGACACAGTGCAAGCGTGGGAGGACCCGAGCCACTCTGGATCTCTTCGACTCTTTTTTTCTCTCTCTCTCTCTCTCTCTCTCTCTCTCTCTGTTTTCTTCCCGGTTCAGTTTCTCAGTTCCTCAATTCTCAATTCTCAATTTTCAATTTTCAATCTTCAGTCTTTAGGCTTCAGTTTTCAGCTTAATTTTATTCTTTATTTTTTATCTTCTATTTTTCACCCATATTTGTCTTCTCTGGGCTACTGGCGTCTGCTCGCAACCGATGACTAACCGCTCCCACCTATTCCTTTTAACGTGTTTTGCGTTTTTGGCGCTTTTTTGAGTCATTGCGTTGCTTATTGCGTTGCTTATTGCGTTCCTTATGCTTTTGCCTTGCTTTTATATTATATTATTTTATTTTATCTTATTTCATTTTATATTGTATCCTGCATTAGCGCATTATTATTATTATTATTATGATTAATTTCTTTGATTTTATTATCTTATTTTTGTATCATTTTGCATTACTTTATTAGTTCTATTGCATCTAGGCGTATATGGTATTTGCGAAACTTGGCATTACTAGTTTGTATTATTTTGGATTATTTTATATTATTTTGCGTTAGTCTATAAATTACTATTGTATTTTGGCGTAGGTCGTATTTGCGAAACTTGGTATTGGGGCATTATAAGTATTATTATTTGCGGTATTTGCGAAACTTGGTATTGGAGCATTATTAGTATTAATATTATTATTATCACTATTACTATTATTATTATTATTATTGTCAGTATCATTATTATTATTTTTATGGTTATTGTAAATTGTTATTATATTGTGTTACTCTATTACTTAATCTAGTATTATTTAGTTTTATCGAGATTCTTTATTCCTTTATTTCTTTAATTTTATTTTGGATAATTTTGTATAATTTTATATTATTTTCTTCTATCAGTTTTGTTTTTAACATTTATACTGCACTTAACTATATCTCTCCCTAATTTGCCCGAAAGTTTACTGGGGCATAATAAATTCTATCAATCAATCAATCAATCAATCTCTCTCTCTCTCTCTCTCTCTCTCTCTCTCTCTCTCTCTCTCTCTCTCTCTCTCTCTCTCTCTCTCTCTCTCTCTCTCTCTCTCTCTCTCTCTCTCTCTCTCTCTCTCTCTCTCTCTCTCTCTCTCTCTCTCTCTCTCTCTCTCTCTCCCCCCCCCTCCCTATCATCGACTACGTGGAAAGATCTATGTACGATCTTATCCACACACCTGATTACGGATGGAATCACTGATCGTTGGTCTACACTCTTCATCGTTAAGGATGTTGAATCCCTATGAAACATGTTAATTTTATCTGTTCAATAAATAGCTTCTTAATCGTCATGAAATTTTTACACGACCTCCTGAATACTTCATGTAAGAACATACCAAATTTTCAGAATTCTATCATCATTTCTTCAACCTCCTTAAGGGTTGAAATAAAAAATAATAAGAAAATTCTGAAAATTTAGTATGCTTTTGTATGAAGTATGTAAGAGTTTGTGTTAAAATTTCACGACGATTAGGAAGCTCGTTATTAAAAAATTAACACTTTGTTAAGAACAATTTTTAACAGAAATAAAAAAAATGTGTCAATAAACTTTGTTTTGTTTCCGTTGCTTTCAGTATATTGTAAATATTACAAAATTGAGAGGTAAAAAAATAACTTATTGCAAAGTTACATCAGTTTCCTCCTTAAGACAACATTTAATTTGTCAATGTTAATTGTTCAATAACGAGCTTCCTAATTGTCGTGAAATTTTTACACGACCTCTGAAATACTTCATACAAAAACGTACCAAATTTTCAGAATTTTATTATCATTTGCGATGGGGACTCAACATCCTTAAGGCAGGATCCTGCTTTAGGAGGCCTAAAAGGAGCGGTTTTTGGGCATTTTTTTAGGGCAGAAAAAAATAAGCAAGTCTAGCGAACTTTTAAGAATATTTGAATGCACATTTGAACATGATAAACAAATTTCTTTTGGAGAAAAAATATTGAAACGCAGCCGACTTTTATGAACATTTGTTCAGCACATTGCAAGTGCAGTCTCTAATCGGCGTGCAGGATGGTGCTGACGTGATTCCGGCCGATTGAGTAGCCGAAACCGAAAAAGGAAAACAAATGTCGTTAAACTAGAAGGTATTTCCTGTACAATGACGTAGGATTTTCGAAAAATAGCAAAATCTAACACAATGGCGTAGTCATGAAAAAAGTCTGTTTTCTTGTCTATAAAATGGTCATTTTTTTCAATGCCAAATCATCAATTTTATCCAAGCAAAAATATCCTACGTCATTGTAGATATATTCAAGAGTACTCAGTTCAAGTTTCAAGTCAATCGGATAATTGTTCTTTGAGTTACAATGTCAGCAAATTTGAACAATCTCATTTCGAGA